>JANIJG010024271.1:64996-87364 GCA_024611175.1 Megaceryle torquata | reverse complement strand
ATGGGATAATGAAAGTCTGGGTAAGAATTTCAGTTGTACGGGTGGATGGATGGAATAGGCTGTGTTTTAGAAGTGCTGTTCAGAAAGAATTGCAAAATTTAGATAGATTGTAGTTGAATCTATAGTCTGTATAAAGGTAGAGGCATATAAACCAGTAAAAAAAGTGGACATTTTTTAATCACTCTGTTTTGCACCTTGTGTATATATTACTTGAGCATTTAGAAGTTGTACAATCATAGTTACTAAATCTACGAAAACACTTTTACAATAAGAATAACAATACCTTTGGTTTTTATTGCCATTTGCTTAAAGTATAGGAGCCTGGAATGTACACAGAGTACTGTACACAGAAGTAAACACAGTACAGAAGTAAACACAGAAGTAAAACGGTGTTGCTTTTCTTTGTGATTATTTAAGGAGTAGATGTTCTGATTGCACAGGCTTAGTTAAGAGAATTTTTATTGAAGAGCAGTGGAAATTGAATGCTGGCATATGTCAGCCTTTCAGATAATATTCCAAGTATATGATTTAATTAACCTTTTTTCTTTTTTTCTTTCCCAAGTGATCCTTATATGAGAGTATATTGCAATATATATATATATGAGTGTGTATTGTGATCTGACGAGTATTGCTCAGGTACATGTCATAGATTCTTTTCTGAAAATTTGTGAATATTGGTATTTTTTGTTTTGTGGTGGTTTGGGGTTTTGTTTGGTTTTGTGTTTTGTTTGTTTTTCATTTTGTTTTCATTTTATATGTTATGAGTTTGAGTTTTGCTGTTGGAAGACATTTGAAACTAAGCAGGTATTTATCTGAAGAGAAAAGAGGAATTTTGCAGGTCTGTCAAAATTCTAGGAACGCTATAAACACCCTGCCAAATTAAATGTACATTAACCTCAGATTGTGGCTTGCTTAAACCATAGTCTTTAAGGGAATACTTTTTAACAGCTCTGAACTTGATTTTTATCCTTGTGTAGGTACAATTAAAATCTGTTAGTTCAGTAGGCTTGTCCGATGAATGTCACATCATGGAGTATTACCAAGATGAGATGGGTTGAAGGTAGGGTTGGGAGCTTGAGAAGACATTCATGTTAAAGTTTCTTGCCTCCTATTCTTCCCTCTAGATGCTTGCAGTTTAACTTTCTCTTTGTGCAGTTGCTGTTCTGTTTCCCAGAAGACATCGTGGGGGGATGGGACACCCACACAGAGGTCACATTGTGGGTGCATGTGCTTAGTTTGCCCTCCATCTAGGGGAAATGAAGCCAGGCTCTTCATGTCCCCAGTTTGCTTTGGTTTTCATGCTTCTGAAATGTGCTTCTATAAAATATTTAAAAGCATGTGTGTGTACATTTCTACACATACATATATAATAATGTGTTTATATGAACATGTTTCTTGGATAGATTTGCTTTGGTTTGGGTTAGAAATACCAATTATGTGTTCACAAATTGCCTATTACATATGCCCAGTATACATTTTTTCCAGTAAATTTGTAAGTTTGCTGAGTTCCAAGTGTGTGAGCATGCACTGTCTCTCCAATGCATTCAGATTTTTGCATGCAGAAATAAATTAATTTGGTTTTGTGTGTTAAGTACCACATTAATGAAAATTCAAATAGTCACATCGATTGATTAATTATTTTTTTTTTTTAACATGCTTGATAAGGAATCAGAGTTAAACAGAAACTCAAGGAACTCCTTTGGCAAACAAGCATAGATGGTCATTGCAGTCGCCATGTGGCACTTTTTTTATGCACGTACTATATAATTCTGTAGCATGCTTTATAGAATGTGCCCCTTAAAAGTGCTAGTTGTGGCTTAATTATAGACACAGGAATCACAGATTTCAGTTATTTTTCTGAAGGCTTCCTCTGAAGACAGAGTGCACATTTTGGAAACTAAAAATCCACAACTAGCAGTACCTACTGGGGATAGATGAGCTGGCATTGCACTTTCTACCAGGGCTACTTAAATTTATAAAAGAACTTCTCAAAAAATGCTACTCAGGTTTCAGTTAAATGCTCCAAAGGCAGTGAATAGACTAAATAAATAAGCAATTGTAAGGGGAAGGCAGCCAGCAGGTATGAAACTCCACTGTCTGGTGCTTGGCTTGCTGCCTGCTGAGACCCACAGGCTCTTCTCAGCAGAGCTGCTCTCTGGCTGCAGGTTGCAGCCTGGGGCAACACAAGGGCTCTTCCCTCCCTTGGCATTGGCTCTCTGCACCTTTGGACACAGCCCATCTGGTCCCATGGGTCAGGTCCTATCAGATAAGCCCTGATAGGATCCTCAGCCTTATCTCCATCTGCTGTCACTAAATCAGCCACCTCCTTCACCAGCAGGCCCACTTTTTCCCTGTTTAGACTTTTACTATTATTTGCAGCATTAAATGTCAAGCTATTTGCCAAGCATTTTCAGGAAACGTTGATTTGAAAAGTTACAGTTTACCAGTGGAATGTAATGCACTATATGTGTTACACCCCAATTATACGTGCATTAAGTGTTTTCAAAAGTCTAAACTGAATTTTGCAAATTTTTATTTAATTATAGACTTACATTTCAGGATGTATTAGGCCACCCACTAAGTGTGAGGGCGTTCTAGATCTACCAGTTGCTTCAGGAAAACTTAATTCTCCTTTTTGTCAACCTGATGAAGTTTACAGGAAATTTTCCTACAAAAGTGACAGCGGCTCTTCTTTGACTTTTCTATCTGCTAATTTAATTTTAAGTCCATAAAATCTAATATTTGAAGTAACTTCTTGTTAGAGATAAATACAAATGAAAAATATTTATACTTAATATTTAAAGCAAGTATGTGAATTTTTTTAGTGTATGAGTGTGCATTTGTACACTGCATAGAAAAAAGCTCCGCATATTTGCGCGCTTTGTTCATTACTGTTACAGAAAAAACCCGAACAAAACAGTATGTCTAGCCAGAGCAGAATTTTACTGTAAGCCTAAAACAGCTTGTTCATTTGTATGGGTTGCTGCAACTGGAATTTTTCAAATGCATAATGTGGTGGTCATGATAATGTGTTTACAGAGTGTAAAATTTCAGCTTGAATTATGATTGCTAAAATAATTGATCATCAGCATCTGTGCTTTGCATAAGAAGAGTTCAAGAAAGCTGAATATTAAATAAACAGCTTGTTGGATGAACAGCATTTTTCTTTCCTCACAACTCATCAATGAAACAAAAACTAAGAGAAGTGTATTCTTATTGCCAATTACTGTCCAAGGAGGATAATGATACAATCTTTATGACCTGCTAGAACTGTATGCTTAAAATAAATTTCTCATTACATTCCTCTCAGTGTCAAAATACAGTCTTTCCACCAACAGAGAGGTTGTGCTAAAAATAAAACTGGAAAGGTCTATCATACAGAGTTTCTGGTTATTAAATAAAGTGTGTTGTCTCCATCCCTACCCAGCAGGCTCTTCTGTCTTTTTCCAAAGGCTGTAGGAGTTCCTGCATCAGCTCAAGCAGTCGGTAGATTCAGAGGGTGAATGAATAAAGTCCTCTCCTTAGAACTCCTCACTGCTTTTATCATCTTGCATATGAGTAGAAATGTATAGAATTTTCTTAGGTTTAAAACAATATTTAAACTGTATCTCAAGATGCCTACAGTAGAGCATTCAAATGTCAAACAGGATCCTCCTCCTATGGGAAATTTAAGTGCAATAAGTAAAATTGTTACAGGAGCTGTTAGATTTTAGAGATATTGGTCCAATTTGTGGAAGTCAGTAGTGCATTCCGTGTGTTTGATCAGCTCATATTCTGGGTACATAATCTTTTAGACAGGCAACCAAAGTCCTTTGTAGTGTCTGTGGGAAAGGGAGAAAGGTGGAATATCCATCTCTCTGGTCAGAGCAGAAGTACAGTGAAACTTGTGCTTCGTTTTGCTATGGTGTGGTTTTTTTTACTCTGAATGAGGAAATAATGCTGTCTTGAGGCTGGGGCCATTAAGAGTGCAATGGGTGGAAATCTTTTAGAAGATGATGCATTAGTCTCACAGAGATGTTTACACACTGGTGTCTGTCTTTTCCTGGAGCACTGTAGCTGTGAAGTGTGAGAGCAATGCAGCTGCTGTGGAACCAACAGATTGCAGGGGTTTGGATGCAGGTGGCAAAGACAAGGAATGCATCTAGAATGGCATAGGCAAGACAAATGCAGGACACCCTTCTCCCCCCCCCCCCCTTTTCTTTTTTATTCTTTTTTTTTTTTTTAATATATATTCCTTTGGCAGTATCTACCATCTCTAGTACAGGTCTGTGTGCCAAAATGATCAAATCAGTAATAATCACTTTCTTGGGTTTTTTTTTTTTTTTTGTACCCTTTTGTGTTTCTTTTCCTTAAGGAGTCCTTCAGGGTTTCTAAAGATCTCAATTCTATTCTTGTGATAGTAGGTGCCTTTGATAATATCCTTTTCTCTGGTCTTGATTGTTCTTTTTCTGTGTTGTTTGTTTCTTCCTTTTGGCAGTTGCATCCTCAGTTTTGGACTAATTTAAATTTCTATTGTTAAAATTGAGCCATAGTCAGTAACTGTCTTGCTGCTTTATTTTTGTGGGGCAGCAAGCCCTCTGCCCTCTTTACATACTAGTTGACTGCATATGGTAATTTATTTTGTCTCTTAAATGCAAGATATTTTTTGTTCAGTAAATTATCTGTGTGTATTTGCAGTCAATCTTTTCTGTTTGATAGCTTTTTCACAGCACTGTTGTAGGAGAAAAGGATTTTTCTTCTGGTGCTCTAATGAGTTGTTTTCTTAGCTTCCCCAAATGGTGGCCCATCCTTAGAAACAGTCCACTAAGTGTCCTTGTGGTGTGGATGTACATCAGGGTTTGGCAGATTCATTCTGCCTTGTTTGGAAATTTCTCAGGCACTGAACTGAAAAAAAACGAATCTGACAGCAGGTTGATGGAGCCAGAGTGGGTGGCAATTAGATACCAGTCCCATTTTGCTGGATCCTTTCCTGCACATTCTGCTGAGGGACTCCAGTGTCTGAACTCAGTTACATCACAGAAGGTATGACTTGGAAGAACGTAAATCCCTGATGTTTCCAAACCAGGACTGGTCTGACTTTGGTACTATGATCTAAAGATCTAAAGTTACTATAAGTAAAATCCTTCCAAAAGTAGCAAAAGTGTTGCATCTGCTGATCAAAGGGTAGTGCCCTTTTCCTTTGGCATCCCCAACCAGTGATAACACATAGTGAGTTTTCAGAAAGCTCTTTATATATTAAGAAAATAATGGGGATAAGCCCAGAGATCAATCCTTAGAAATCATATTCCTTTAATAGAAGTTTTTACTTGTAGTGAGAAGAACCTGAATGCCCCCTAGGAAACAGTTTCTCTGGCATGCATTCTTTTCACCATATTCCCCTTTTGAAGACAGGGGAGCTGTACTAATGCTTGATTTATAACCCATTTTGTTTCTTGTATGAAGCATCATTTGATTTATCTCAGTTTTTGCTATTGTACAATTTACCATATTAAAAAAATAAATAAATCTATTGATTTGTGCACCTTAGTATCTTAAGGATTGTATTGATCATTCAGGGTCCTTCACATTTTTGAAATATGTAAGACAATGAAACCTAAATTCAGAAGGGAGTTTCTGAGGGTTTTTTATATATATATATATAAAATGTATATATTTTATGTTACTATTGATTCCTTATTTGCTACTGACCAAATGGGAACAACTTTATTATTCTTGTGACATTGTAGTTAAAAGCAGTCCTCTTGGTCTAGTCATTGGTGTTTCTTACTGACGTCCAGGAAGGGATACTGAGGAGGAATTGTAAAGAAATTTCCGGATGTACGAGTTAGTTGTCAATGAGTTGAGACTTTATGATATCCAGAGTAAACTTTTGGGAAACACTTGCCTGCCCCAGTGAGAGCACGTGTGTCACTGCTGCATATAAATTATAGAAAGGAAGCATAAAAAGATTGGTTTTGAGTGCATACTAAATACAAAAATAATTGTGGGTAGGATTAAGATCAGTGACTTTATGTGGCAATTGCCCTCTTACTCTCTACTTTCTCAGTGTAATTACTTGAAGATCACTACAGCCTGGATACAGTTTTGTGTTTTATTTAAATATTGGGTGTTTGCTGCATTAGAATTAATTGAGAAAGCTAAACTTAAACCAAAACAAAACCTGAAGAAGAGAGGACTGCTTTTTAAAATTACTGGTAAAGCTTAAATACTGACCTCTGTGTTTCTTATTTCGTGTTCTGTGGTGTGTATGTTATCAATCCCTGGAAATAAGACTGCAGAATTGACTATTGCAAAAGCTAGATCTCTATAAATTGTGGATATTTGTCAATGTGATATATGTTAAAATTCATTTAGGAAGCAGCAATTCTAATGCGTGAGAACCTGAGAATGCAGTTTGCAGGTGCTGCACATTTTTTGGTGCCTGCTTTTTTTTCTTCAAGTGCTGATTTGATTTCCCCAAGTGTAAAGATGAATGGGCAGAGGATATTATGAATCTCACTCTTTTTCAGTATAAATCCTAGTGGGAGCCCTGTCATTGCAAAATCAATAGATTGGTGGCAGGCAGCCATGCTGTCAGCTTGCAGAGGGCAGTGATGCCCCTCTGTGAGGAAGACGCTCCTTTTGGTTCTGTAGCCTCTGGACTTGTCTGCTCTATTGGGTGCCCAGAGCTTGGCTGCCCCTACATCAAAGAGCTTAAGCCTGTGTTTGTCAGCAGTGCTCAGTAGTGCAATTTGGAGAGGTTCAGGCTGACCTGAGAAGTAGAAGCAGCTTTTCTAGACATGCAGTTTCTGAGAGTGTTTGTGCAGTGCATCACCTCCTGTTACCCCTCTTGCTGCCAGTTCACTTCAGTGGAGCGGCTTTGTGCCCCTTTTGTTACAGGTCTCAGCAGAATTTGCCTTTATCCTTAAACTATTGTTACACCTTTGCTTAGTCCATTGTGGCTTCTGCTCACGGTTGGGACCCCAGTGCCACCCCAGTACAAATAGCTGTAATAGCTGCTATCACTCTATAAACGGTACCCTTTGGTTCAGCAGTATAGAAGTTACGGTTTCCCAGAATACCAACATCTAAGAGCTCCTGATTTGTCATATGGCTGTTCCAACAAAGTAGTTAAACTTCCTTAATAATTTTTTTGGTGCTCTCTCTTTTACCTGTGAGGGAGCACCAAGCACCTCAGGATGTGGGTACATCCTGCTGAGGTTTTCCTTGCATCTGTTTTCAATGACTTGCTCCCACAATTAGGGAGACGTTGCTGCATGCCTTTGCTACCCCATTGAAAAGTGTTTTTCTTTTGATAGTATGGAACTGCTCTTTGAATATCAAGGTTTATTATAGATGTTGCTTTAAGGAGGTCTTTCAAGTCTTAATTTAAACCTTTGACTACTTAATACCAGAAGAAATATCTGCTAGGCGCAAGGTGGATCAAAGTGAAACCAATCAACAAGCAGAAACCATTGTTTGAAGTAGTTGGTTGTAATTTTGGTTTGGATTTCGAGAAATTAAACTTAGTCAAGAAAACAACTGCGCTGAAATCTATTAAAAATATTTGATCTGCTACTAGTATTGAATTGTTGCAAACCTGGTATTTCTATTGCTAGTCAGGTCGATTTGCTGCTTTGCTCTGCTTTTGTTAAACCATGTAACAGGCTTCATTTATACAAATAATTGAAACTTTCATGACTCTTAATGAAGTTGCAAACTGTTATAGCATATTTCTTATTTACTGTGTCAAACTGCATTTAGGTGGAAGCAGGTATCTAAATGCACAAGATCCTCACTTGTTTTTGCTTTGCAATGGACTGGATAAAGAGGGACTATTTACAAAAAGTTCTGCATTTAAACCAGGAAAATGTTCTATACTGCAAATAGTGAAATGAGCTGGTTTTTCTTTTAAGCATTTCAGAATTAGTGGGGGTTTTTCATCTTATAACTGGCAGATAAACTTCTCATCCTTGACCATACAGAGTGCATTGAAAGTATTGAAGCTAGTGGAATACAAACTAATTGGAGTATTAAAAATTCTTTCTATGCCACTGTCAAAGCTCAGCACATAACACTTTTAATAAATGCTCTTTGTGAGCGCTATGACTGTGATTTCCAGCAATTCCATCAGTGCTTTAGCTTTCTTTAAAACTTAATGTATTGCTTGAATATTTCATTTGTATAAAATTATTATAGTGACTTAGATCAGATTTTAGTATAGGTCACCAAAATTTTAAATTGAATTTGAGTTTAAATTTTAATTTCAATCTTAGCAGGTGGTATATCTTTAGATACCTGGTCCAAGTGGTGCTGTGCCTGCTGCCCAGGGCTCAACTCTGTCAGCCCTGAAGTGCAGGCTTGAAGTAGCATGGGGGTCAGCGCTCGCAGTGTGGGGCATTGCTGAGCGCACCAAGAGCCGTTTTCCTGAGTGCACTGCCTCTGTGTGTGGTTTTGATCTGTCTGAAATACCAGCTTTAACTTCTGAACCTGTTAAACTGGCTTCTACTCTGACCGTTCCTACTTTTCAAAGACATGAAGAGAGAGGCTTGTGAATTATTTTTGCCTGCTTGTCTCTAGATATCCATAAGTTACTCTGGGGAAAGTGGAAATAGTGATGTGTGATTTCCTGTAAAGTGGTGGCGTGTTTCCTGAGTTTTGAAGGTTTTCCTATGCCTGAAAGATCTCCCATGTGACTGAGTGCAGCCTTTCCCTCAACCTTTCCCATGAAATGTGGCATGTATCAGAATGCATCTTTTCTGTCTGACTTGGCCAGCTGGTTTAGGGCACCAGTGAGAGAGATTTCTGGATTTCTCTCTTCTCTCTCAGATATGGTTGATATCAACTGGTGTCTTTTAATCTCAACCTTAAAGTTATATGATCCAAGACAAACTATCATTGCAAAAGCTTTTTTTTTTTTTTTTTAAGAGAGTAATCATATACCAGAGATGGTGGTGTCAAAACACTGAAGAATTTCAATTCAAGAGTAACAAAAGATATGGGGGTTTTGGTTTTTTTTTGGTTAATAGAAAATTTTGGCAAAGATTAAAAAAATATTCATTAAAAAGAACAAACAGAAATGCTTTTGTGGTGTTCCCTCTTCTTTGCTGCTCCCCTCATGCCATGATTCCCAGTGAAGCAGTGGTACTGGGCAGGAGTTGCAACCCGGCTGCAGGGAGCCAGCCTGTGCCAGAGCCAGAGCTAACTGTGCTCCCGTTCTCTTTAGGCACCATTCTTTATATTTATGTTCTATTTGATTAAAATAATAAGCATTAGGGTTTAAAATTTATGATGTGGTGTCCATAGGATTTGCATGTTAATAGTTGTTAATTCTGAGTATAGTGAATATCAATACCGAAAGTGTCTGTGCTCTGTATCTTTACCAGAATTTTTAAGTTCACCATGCTTCAATTCTGGCTTTTTGGGTCTCTGCAGATAACTCAGCTGCTTATCTCAGGCAGTGTCAGTGCCTTTCCTTTATTAAAGGTCTTTTGGGAACACTCCCACTCACCTCCAGGCTGTGAACAGCTACAGTCAAGTCCATCTGAATCTTGGTAATTTTATTCAGCTGATGGGGCAATAGAAGGACAGTGCTGCAGCTGTCTGTTGGGAGGCTTATGAAATGTCTCTCCTTTAAACTTGATTTATATTATTGTTAATTCATAACAGTGAGAAATGGTTAATTTAAAAACAAAATGAAACAAAACCACCAAAAACCAACAACAAACCACAGGAGGGTTTGGGTGGAGTGCCTCGGATTCAACTGCTGAAGTGACCTCACCAGGTCAAGTCTTCTGGTAACTAAGTATGAGCAGACAATTTGGATCTTCAGTAGTATCCTTCTGTTTTGTTAATCAAAATAAATCCAAATGCTTCCTTTACTAATTTGCATGTCTATTTCTAAAACATATAACGTGAAAGATGCTTATGTGAGAAGTTACACGGGAAATCAAATTGCCCCATTTGTAATTGTTGTTATGTACTAACAAAAGTAAAAAGCTGAATCCCTGAGTTGCAATTGCAAGCCAAGAAGTAACCTTTATTTACACTTCTTATCCTATTTGTGCATATTCTGAGTTTCCTTACACAATGTTGCTAGAATTTGTGTCTGCGTCCTTATCTTACCGTTTGTGGTTGTACAGCGTGTGCTGGGGCAGTGGAATTTTATGAAGAGATGGGAAGCTTTGGCGATCACTTTCATCGGTGTATTACTAACGTTTTACACTATTGTTGCTTCTCTGACATGAAACATTTGCACTTCACTGCAGCTGTGTGCCTTCATCCACATTCATCTTTGCCCTGTGAGCCATGGGTGGTCTGTGTCTGGTCTGTGGAATCACTAACTTCAAAATTTGGTAACAGTGTTTGGCATGTGTTATTTTAAGAACTGGCAATTGTCTAAGGCACTTAGAAGTTTTGTAGTAACATCTTTATAGACATTTTGTAGTAACTCTTCATAATCGGGCTAAAATAAATGAATGTATTTTCATATTTATTTTTGCTATTTTACAGGAGGATATTCTTAGGAAAAAAACCAAACCCAGCTATTTTCTGAATCATTGCATTAACAAATTACTTTCATTTGGGCAGTTTTAACTAAGTATCTGAACTTGACAAAAGAGATAGTGCTAATCCCTGTTAAACTTTGCTTGTTTAGTCTACAAGTACCCATAGCAAAATAGCATCCTTTTAATTTTTGTGGGAGGGGGAGAGTCAGTGTGTCTGTGCTGTGCACACAGAGCCTGCTACACTTACAGTCCAAGAGGGTCAAATGAGACTTCTCAGAAAAGGTGTCAAAATCAGTGTAGTAGCAGTATTCCTGTGAGAATAAGGCAATTGGATTTATTTCTGGATAAAGCTGGTGTAAAAAAAATGGGTATGTATTGAATGAGTCAGAAGTGTTAGGGTTTGAGACATTTTTGTAATTCCAAGATTTTGCTTGTTCCTCAGGCAGTGATAAAAATGATAGGACTCAAGAATATAAGTAAATGATTGCAGCTGTACAGTGTCATACAACAAATATATATATATATAAAAACTGGCTTTTATCTGATCTGGTAAAGTCTCTTCTGACGTGCAGCAGCTTGTAAACCTAGGTTGTTATTACTAGTGGGCTGATGGAAGATCATTACTGGGCTGTCAAGTTCCATGCATTTATTACATAGTGCTGTATAGGTTCTGCGTATCTATTAGTGCTAAATACATCATATTGTTCCATTTTAAAATCCTGCTGCTGACTTTGAAAAGCATGATAAAAAAACATGCTTGAACTCAGTGCTTAAAAAAGCCCAAACAAACAACAAAAAAACAGAAGAAAACCCCTTGACTAGGTGTGACTAAAATAATATCTTCAGTGTTCTGTTTGGAGATGAACCGGATCCCAATATTTTACATGTCTGACACTGGGAGAAAATGCTTTTGCTAGGTGGAGTATTTTTGACAAAAGTGTTTGTTTGATATTCCTCACCCGAACATTTGTCAGTTTTTTCTTTGCTTAACAGTGTGTGTTATGCAGGATCACAAAAGAAAGTAGCAAAATGTACAGGCCTCCAATTTGTTCTTTATCAATATAAAGAACTAAATATCTGTATATTCAAAGTGAATATGGCAGCACTGTTGTTTGTTGGTTTTTTTTTTTAATTTGTAGACATTCATCACTCTTTCCATTTTTAGAATGAAAATTGGTCTAGCCTGTGGATGCTTTTATAAGAAAGTATCAGAGCAACAAGTATGCAAGGAGCAAGTAATTCCAGTGATAGTAGCTATCTACTGTATCTTCAAAGAGATGTGGCTAAATTTCTTATCTTCCACAAGTTGGAAGATTAAAGAAGTTTGTTGTGTTGTATTGTTTTGTTTTGTTTTCCCAAAGAACAAGACTGGAGGACTTGAGTCTTTGTTATTTTCTTTGATCAGTCTAATAGATCACATTGATAAATGTGAGGGGTTTTTTTTTGTTTGCTTTGGGTTTTTTTGGTTTCGTTTTTTTTTTGGGTATGTTTGTTTGTTTAAAAAAAAAAAAAAAAAAAAAAGCCCCAAACCCACCCTTTTCATGAAGTCCTGACAGCAGTTGCAGAGAATTCTGCAGGCAACCATAGAGGCAGAATTCTGTAAATGGAATTCCCAAATAATGAAATCCTGTCTTCAGCCTATTCTAGTTTGAAAAGTGAGATTTACAGGATGTGCAGCTCAGCCAATTTAACATTCCTGGTGCAAAACAATCAAGATAAGAATCGAAAAGAAAGGGAAAAACCCTGTTAGATCAAAGGCTGTACACTTACGATTCATTACTCCTTCCAGAGTCCTTCCTACTCTTCCTTAAAATAACAGGAGCCCCCACAGTATAAGCTGTTTCTCACAGGTGTTTTTCAGCTGCTTGATTTTGTTCTGGGGAAGTTTTTCCTGGTGATTTAAAATGTGTTTCCAGCTATACCATCTTCAGTAGATTTATCTAAACCCAAGATCTTTTCTTGCCCTTGACTTTTGAACCTGTTAAATTGCTTTGTCTCTTCTGGTCTGAGATGTTACTTGTACCAGAGACCTGGTACATTAACAGCTTTCCAAGTTACCAGGTAGACTTTCACTGAGCTTAAACAGACATTTAATGCAGAGGGTAGGAACTAGTTCAATTTTGGCATTGATTTTGAAAACATTAAACAACGTGCTTGACAATACCCATTTTTTTTCCGTGATACTTTTGAAGACAGTGAATCTAGTGTCAGTTCTTCAGAAAAGCATAAGAAAGCTTGCATTCCAGTCATTCTTGATAACATTGACACATCCTTTACTGCTACTTCTAGCACGTACCCATTACAGAGAAAACAAGGTGCTATTAACCCCCTTTACAGGGAGCTCTACTGAAGAACAGAAGAGAAAATAAAGAGTGGAAAGGTGAGACATTGAGAAGAGTATTAGTCAGATTACTGTGAAGATAAGATTTAGAAGTTAATAGCTTCCCGAATTAAAAACTAACGTGTCAGGAACTGAGGTCTTTTGTAGGTATCAGCTTATGCTGATGAGCAGACATCAGCTGATGCTCTTTGAGAAATAATCTTGAAATTTAATGGCATTATTTTAACATTTGCCGTGTTAGATCTTCAATTCCCTGTTTCATATTCTTAGATGAACACTTTCATAGATTAACATCTTCAGAACAATGTGTTAAGTGCTGTTTTTTGGGGGGAGGAGTTGGCTGGTATCTGAGTGGGCCATAGAAGTGGATTTGGTATTACTGACCACTCTATCAAGATGGTAACACTAGAAAGATCAGAAAGGACAGGAGGGTTGGAAATGCTGTGGGTGACTTCAGTTAATTCTATACAAAGTGTGTGGTTGTGATATCAAAATGTAATGTAGAGACCAGGTAGGTGCTTCATGCAGCAACTGGTTTAGGAAAAATTAGAACATGAGTGAGGTACGTACGCTGAGCTCTGTGGAGTTAGGAGAGCCACGGAGAGGGTAAATAGGAGTCAGAGGTTCCTTTTCTCTCACAGGAATGTCAAGTTAAGCTAACAAGAGGCAGATACATACCGATCTGCCTCTTGTTAGATGCAGTTGCAAAGAAAGACACAAGCTATTATTTTTCCAAGCAGGGAGCAGACCTGCAAGGCTGTTTATGAGAAGGGCTAGATGCTAAATGCTTATGGGTCTGAAAATGTTAATGAAAGATAATTCTTTTGAGATTACTAAATACACAGAAACCAAATAAACTGCTCTGAAAGGTCATCTGAGTTGAAAATAGCCGGAGGCTGGGATATTATTTAGGGGGCTAGATTGTATCGGTGCTGTTTTAACTCATCCTTTGGGCACCTGCCTTTGGGTCACTGCTGCAGAGAGGATGATAGGCTGGGGAGCCCTTTGACCTCATCCAGGGTGGCTGCTCATCAGGTCTCATTCAGGCCTCTTCCAATTTTGTTTGGATACAATCTTTTATCTTGCATAAAGGAAACTACAGGAACTAACATTAGTGAGTTTTTTCACTTTTTTTAAACTGTTTGCAAAATGGCATAATAGGTTATGTAATTGCATTGCCACTTGTTTGTAGGATAAATGCCTGCTATGTGTGGCTTTGTATGTGTAATACTTTAGTTCAAAGGGTTTATAAATTGAGCTGTGCAGCTGCAGTGACCATAGGAAATTCAGCAGAATATTTCCAATGAAACAGAAATAATGATTTCACTCATTTCATCAATGAATTAAGTTTGCTTAGGCTATTTTGAACCCATTTGCAATAACAAAAAAAGAATTTCCTACAGTAGGAAAGCACATCATAATAGAAATGTTAATTAACATGATGAACAGCATTTTTAGGAAAAGTTGTGGGGTTTTCTTTTTTTATTTCAGAATAGACCACCTAGGGTGGGAGGCACATAGTTTAATAGCTTAACTGTATACTTACAGATAAGCCATGCTTTACTGCTTGCAACAGACTTGAATAAGGGCACTGTTAGGTTGTTATCAATTAATCATAGCCTAGTGACAGTCTCTATGTGAGACCTTTCCACTGTGGCTTCATTTCCTGATGCTCATCAAATCCTTCGAATATGTTGTCATTGATGGATCAAATATATTTGTTTTCCTTGATCATGCTTAGGTCTCGTTCTTCACTTTTTTTTTTTTTGGTAACAAGTGGCATGGTTAGATTAGTCTAATGCTGCTGTTGATTAATGACTTCATTTATTAAATAAATACTATTCTCTCCTTGTCCTTAGTGCTAAAGCAAATATTTTGCTATGTTTATCTCTACTGTAGGCTGCTTATTCTTTGGAACAAGTTTCGGTGTCTCTTACTCCATGTGTAAGTCTAATGTTAATGCAGCTATTTCCTTATTCAGTTAGTGTGACAGACAAACAGTTTCTCAGCTCTTGTATCTAAATGGTGTAAAAAGACAACAGAATTATACATATATATATTATACAATTAGTGTCTGTGTTATTTTTGGTATGACTCACATTACCTAACACATCATCCTGTCTTTGCTGTGAGCATTTTGTGCTGGGATCCCTTTTGTTGCCCAAGGCACCAGGCATCCCCTGGAAACAGGTGTGTTTTGGTGACGGAGCTATAGGCCAGTGCTGGTTCTGCATTAATTAAGACTATTAATTTCCAATTTTTAGGGTAAAGGAAGTGGCAGTAACACCCAACTGGGTGAGTAGATGGGAGTTACCGGAGCCTCCCCATGTAATAGCAAGTAGGTTTTGGCTAGGATGTGACTTGAGAATAAAACTAAACCAAAGCCTTTAGAGCCCCCTGGGCTCTTAAGGACAAGAGGCAGCATATTTGGGATATTTTGAGTGTGCTGTCCTCTGCCCTCGAAGTTTTTATCCCCTGCTGTTGGGATGGCTTAATTGCTCGTGAAGCAGAAAGTTTGCCACAGCAGTGAGAGGCACGGACTTTTTTTTCTATACCCTAGTGTGCAATTTGTGACAATTCAGTAGCTGCCGTATTAGAATAAGTTGTCTTCTTAGCAGGGATGGCTGGACAACTAGTGCATGAATGACGGCAGCTATCTCCAGGTAGGTTTTAACTCCTTGTGAGTCAGAGCTCTCTTATAACGCCTCAAAATTACCCCATTAGAGAGATGATTGGAAGGGTAGAGGCAGGAGGCATTGTAGGACAGATGATATTGTCTACTGATGGTAGGATGTGGAGATTTGAAAAAGGGAAAAATTCCTTGTGTGTGGCTTGTTCGTGGGCTTGTTCTGGAACTGCTGCTTATTTACAAGGGTTACCTGTATAGGAAGAGCTCAATCTGGAGGTTATTTGTGAAAATGTGACCAAGACACAGAATTTTTATAGAAAGGTGGTGCTATTGCACAAGTACATTATGCACCAATTTATCACTCAGCCTTGAAAAATTCCTGGGGAAACGAGACTGTAAACAGAAGTGCAGCAGCTTTTGATGAGCAATATTTTTGGAAAAAAATATTTAATTATTCCTTGATATGTTTAATGGATGATTTCATGGCAGTCAGTGTTACCTTCTTTGGCAGTGTGAGAGGCTTACGTTTTACTGTGGCTTTGCACAAAGGAATAATAATAATTTAAGGAAGAAGCTGGAATTCATTATAAACACCTTATTTTAGGGGAGCTGCATCCTTGGAGCATCTGGAGTATATGAGCCCAAGCTTTGCTTTTGACTTCCAGTAGGACTTTTAAGTTTTTAGAAAAATGTTTTCATACATATGGATTTTTAAGTGCTTTTGAGTAATGAAAGTAACTCGGAATTCTTGGGTCCCAATTCCTTGCACTGTGCTATTACTTTTACGTTCTTAATATAACAAGTAAGGTGTTTTCTAAGAACATTTTGGTATACATCTGTTTTTAAACCTGATACTTTGCTGTGAGGGCAAATACCCTGCAAGGCACTCCTGCAGAAGACAGATGGAAGGCAACCAGCCTTCCCAATGTGTTCTCAGATAGTAAGGGAGCCACAACTTCAGCAACACTGGGTGTACACCATGTTCAGGTTCAGTGGCCACAGCGGGACTTTTTCAGCCTGTTATGTCAAACTGTCTGCAAACACCATGTCTTGCAGCAGAACCCAAGTACTGCTGCGTTGTCTAAACGTCCTTTGCAGCTCCTTAGCTTGGCTTGACAAAAATGTAGATTGAGCTTTCACTCTGAAAGAATGCCCCATTTGACTTCTGGTTGCCCAAAAAGTAAGAATGATGGTACTGATATTGAGGGAAACACAGACAGGGCTTGAATGGTAGTTGCATTCATTAGGGTTGAAAATAGCACAGTATTATCATGTCCTCTTCTTATATTTTTGAGATTTCCTTATTTAAACATTTTGATCCCAGTTCCAAATGTGATGTCTACTTAACATGTATCCCACCTCCCAAAGCATGCGTGCCACATTTGAGACAGAACTTTGATCAATTCAATAAATTAAGCTCTTTTAGAATCAGATACCATTGTGCTTTTCCCCCACTGTAACAATTTCTGATGCTTGCCATAATCTAGACTGGTTCTTCTTCAAGACCACTATTAATTCTAACGCAGAGGAATGTCATCTTCTGAATATCTAAAAACACAGCCAAGGCAGGCACTGTGAGCAGGGAAAGGTTATTCTTCTCTGGGAAGCAATTTGAGCTTTGTTCCATATCCCCATATTAGAGACCAATTTAAAAGCCCTTGCATCTCTTGGTTCCCTACAAACACGTTGTGTCATTGCCAAAAGCTGGTGCCTGCCTCGTTCAGCTGGGAAAGCTCAGCTGAGTTAATGGGCTCTGCCTGGTGAAGGGAAGGGTCTGGTTGTCACTGAGCAGCCTGGCTGACAGGATTTGGCAAGCTGGAGCGGGCTGAATTAGCGTCGTGGGAAATAAGGGTCTTTCTACCTTGAAGAAAGGGAAGAGAAAAAAATATTCTAATTTATTAATCTTGGGGTTTGTTTTGTGTGTGTTTGTTTGTTTTTAGTGGTGTATTTTATTTCTGTCTTGGTTTAGTTTTTAGGTATGTATTTGAAATTTGTAGTAAATTTCCTGAGAATAACAGAGTGGTCCCTAAATACTAGATTTTTTTTTTTTTTTTTTTAGTTGATGTATTTTATGTTTGTTTTGGTTTTGGGTTTGTTTGTTTTTAGTTTTTACACGAGGCAACTTTTTTTTTTTTTTTTCCCAATTTGAGGTGAGTCTGCTGAGAGTGTCCAGGCTGTTATTCTCAGTCTTTTATCAGATTAATCTTGCAGTAATGAATTTGAATTTAAAGCTCAGTTCTGGAATAACACGCCCCACCTCCCCAAAAAATATCAGTATGCTACTATTATACCAATATGTCCTAGTCATCATGTCCACCACTTTCAGAAAACAAACAAGCAATGCAAATTAGAGATTGCCTTGAATTTACCCAGGTGGGCCCCTGTTGTGGCTGTAGCTGTTGGTGAAGGTGGGATCTTGACTACTCTAGGGGCCAAAGTCCCTTCACATAACACTCAGCACTCCAAGTAATAAATATGTGTTCTCAGTCTAGACTGAATTTAACTTCATTCCCTAGGATCTTTTAACTTCCAAGTTTCTGTGAATTGGGTTAGGTACTAATGAATTTCATTTGAAAGCCTTGTAAGTGAAATGGTGCTGCAGCACAGCTCACCCCCCCACCTTCCCCAGTGGTACCAGCCGATTGGTACTGATGAGATTACACTGGTGCATTATGTGTGTTTAATAGAGCTGGCTAAGATGGTTTCCTCTCTAGCTTCCTTTCCTTTCAGTGGGCTATAAGCTATTTTCTGTGATTGCCTCAATTTTTTACTTTTATAGAAACTGGTGTATAAACTTCTATATGGCTGCTACAATAGTCTTGCTCTGGTCTGACCTTTCCTCTGTTTCTCATTGCACCGTGGATCCTGTTTTAGTGCACTTCTGATGAGGGATTCCTATATCCCAGGTGATTTTTTTTTTATTTTTATTTTTTTCCAGAATAGTGTTGTCTGCTTACCCAGGTCTTTTTCTTTATCCCCCCAGACAGCCTGTTTTCTTTCAATGGTTCACATACGTCTGTAAACATACAGGCTCTTGGTGTATGAAAGAGTATTTCTGAAGTGTGGAAACTTGTGCAAGTTTTATGTGATATGAATATATATGTTAAGCATTTCTTCCTTAATACATGCAGAACATTAGCTTTTGTCAGGTTTTTCTGCAGTTCTGACATAATAAAGACCTAAAGATAGAACAAATGTCAGGAAATAAAGATTTCTCAATTAACAGAAAAAAGCCCTTTCAGATAGAGTTCAGGAATATAGGTATGGTGGGTATGTCTCTGGTCGGATATCGGGTGCTTTGAGTGTTCTTGTAGAACACCCTGGTGATGCCCCCTCCATCAGAGCATACTCCAGTGATGTGTTGCTGCTGTGCTCCTTGAGAGGAGTGTTGATGCAGTTTGTGTGTGTCGCTTTGTCACTAGGAACCCTATTGCTACCAGCTAGTTGCAGGTAATTGTGGGGTTTAATGCTGTCTTGTGTGCAGTCCTGATTTCCTCCCCCTTCCCCCTCCCCATCCAGATGCTCATGGGTATTTGTTTCTCTTTAATTTCTTGGGTTGGTGTTTGTCTCAGTTCAGCTGCTCTGTTAGATCTGAAAAGCACATGTTATTGTAGAGGTGCTGAATTGTTTTTAAAAAAATGACCATACATTGCTGTGGAACTGTGATTAAAAGAAATAACTTTGAATTTCTCTGGTTTTGTTTCAAGCACAGCAGTGGTAGAATCACCGCTAGTTTTGCGTATGTCTATTAACCAAATGAAAGGAAGGATTCAATGGAGTGATTAGTTTTCAATTTAGGCTTTTAAAACTATTGTCTGATGGTTTTTGCAGCCTAGTTACTGAGGGGAATATCCAGGATTTAGTTATTTTTAATTCTGTGTTGATTGGGACACTCTTTCCAAATATTGAATCCAGATAAAAGCAGGGTACTCAAGAAGAATTTAAGAGGAAAAGATACCGTGTCCTTAGACAGCTTTTGTAATTCACGAAGCACAACATCTAATGACTAAATTTGTTGTTAAAGCTCAGATAACACCAAATCTCAGAAAGCAGTATAAACAGTGTGATCCCAAGAGGATTAGAAGAAAACAGTGAGTGCACAAGTTCACATGAGGAACAGAAGCAATTCAAGGCTTGTGCAGAAAACATTGTTTTAGCCATAGCATGAACCCAGTTTAATTCCTTGTGTAATGGGTGGGTAGGAGAAAATAGCAGAAATGACGGCATTTCTAGAAGAGCATGTTCAAACGTTTTTGTAAATAGCTTCTAAAGAAATCCATGTTTTGAACTGATTATCTTTGGAAACAGGTAAGGAATAATGTTAGTGTACGTCTGCACTATGTGCTTATAATCGGATTTGTCACTGTGCAGTGCCACAGTTGTTTTATCTGTGGCTTCGTCTTTGTACCACACGACTATTACTCGGTTGATAACAGCAGCCCAATCTGTGGTACCAGCATGGGTTGGTATTTGCTTTTTTCATAGCCGGTTTGGTGTGTTGGTTTTGGCCCTGCAGATGGGAACTGCCTGTCCAATGCAACCTGTTTGCCTGGACGTTTTTCCACCTCTTTGTGCGGGCAGGTCTCAAGAGTTTATGCCTTCAGGTGGTGCTGCTGCTGTGTGCACCACAGAGGGAACCTCTTCCCAAGGAGATGATGTTGGGCGTTCTACTTGGGTGTGGTGCCACAGGGAACACAGGCATAAGGTTTGTCCTTCTTGTGTAAAAAAGCCTGGTGGGCCAAAGCTGGTGAGTGCTGGTTGAGAGCAGGTCACTATACATGCAGCAAAATCTCAATTTTTTTTAAGTTGAGAGAAGCCTCAGTTGATGTTAAAGCCATTAGTCATTAGTGGTCAACCTTTCAGCCCCCCTTGGAGATCAAGGATCCAAACTCACAAGCTACTGTGCATCCCCCAGGTGCTTTATCAACTTCAAGGGCATATGGTGGATTATTTTTAAATGTCACATAGTGTAGCTACTTACTACACCTGATCACCTGTTTAAATCACCATAACAGGTCTAAAATCAATAAGTTATAGCTGTCACATGCATTGTTTCAGGGTATATGCCAAAATGACAAAGTCCAATAGGATAAATTTGGAAAGAAAAAAGCTGCTGCTGAGGCATTTGTCCTCAGTACTTGATTCTGAAGAAGGACATCAGAGTGTTCTAAATGTTTACATGTCATTTCAAGCGCCCTTATTTAAAACTGGAGCCTACAACCAATTAACATGAGTGAGGATTGAAGCAGAGTCAGTGAACCCTTTCTTTTCTCATTCTCTGCTCTCTTGAGTCTTTGATTCCAGCTTTTTTCCGTGTCACTGCCCTGTTCAGATATAAAGCGAAGGACAAGAAGCCTCTTCCATAGATCAGATGGAAAGGTTTCCCTCTTTGGCTTTGACAATAAGTACTGCACTCAGAAGATTGCACAAGGGCAAAGAGGTGTTGGAAGGAGACAGTTCAGGCAGTGTATGCTGAAGAAAGCCTTTTTTTCATGGAAGAAAATGGTTTATGTTTCTGCAGTCATCCTTTTATTTATGTTTGCCATGTTCCTTCCCAATTGAAATAACCCAAACCAAGCGTCACACTTGGAATGGGGTAGGAGAGCCCTCCTTCTCTGCTCACAGCTTTTGTAATGATTTAGACTGTTGTCAAAAGAATATTGTTTGGTTGGTGTTTTGTTCGGTTTAGGGTCCGTTGAGCGAGGTGATAAAGCTTTTTCTTTTCTGCTGCTCTGCAGTTCTGGCTGTGGAAAAAACACTTTCTGAGTAGCTCAGCATAGGGAACTATGCCACTTGAGGAGTGATTTTCCTTTGCCTATTTACATAATTTCTTTGGTACCAGTACAACTGAGCAAGGAAACAAGAGCATGTTTGCAACTTATTTAAATTCCCAGCATTCCTGTGTTCGTCAGCATCCTCTGCATTGCCTCTCTGTGAAGGTTACATTTCTGCCTTGATGGTGTGGTGGGATCTTCTCAGAGTAAAACAAGTCTGGCTGCTGCAGGATTTTTTAAACTTTTATTTATTTATTTATTTGGCTGGGTCCAAAAATGGCTTTATAGCAAAACCGTTTCCTACTGGTTAAGCTCGAAAATTTCATGCAACAATTTTATGTTGATCATGAGTCCTGAAAAACCGTGGTTATTCTTTACTTACAGTAAAAGTGTTTGAACACAGCCTGCAGGTACTTTGTAAATAGTTTAGACTAAAAATGGTCTGGTAATACTTTTATTAGTCACCTACGTCCATCTGTCCTGCTTCCTGCTCTTTGAGGGAGTGATTAGATGATTTTTTTTTCTAAAGAAAAACAGTCTGGCAAGTATTTGTATGAAGACCAACAACTCAGAAATATTAGTGGTGAACAATTTTTATTCACATTACTGAATGAAAATGGATGTTAGAGTGGATGGAGTTAACACATGTCTGCACATCAAAATGTGTTTGCTTATACCTCAGTATTTTACTGTTAGATGCATAAAATTATTCTTGATATGTACAGAAAATTACTAAAATGTAGGAGAGCAGAGATTTTTTTTTTTCCTGGATTATGTTGTTTTTGTTGTTGTTTTGTTTGTTTTGAAAATGGGAAATATTTCTCTTTAATATTGCACTAGAAACATTTCAATGTTATCAAATAGCAGCAGCAACTAGTATGAGCTGGTTTTCAATTACCCCAGGAGGTGGTAACTCTCTGGGTTTCTAGGCACACCTGTGTACAGAAATGGAATTATTTATTACCATATATGTGTTAGGCAAAACAGATTTGGGTTGGGTTGTTTGGTTTGGTTTGTGTGTGTGGTTTTTTGTGTTAGTTGTTTTTTGGTGTGCGTCCCCCCCCCCCCCCCCCCCCCCCTCCCTTCTGGTTTTTTTGTTGTTTTTTTTTTTTTGGTGTTGGTGGTTTTGTTTTTTGG
>JANIJG010024271.1:42780-64986 GCA_024611175.1 Megaceryle torquata | reverse complement strand
AAAAAAGATTTGTGTTGGGTTTTTTGTTTTGTTTTGGGTGTGTGGTTTTTTTTTTTGTTTTTTTTTTTGTGTGGGGCCCCCCCCCCCCCCCCGTGTTTTTTGTGTGTGTTGTTTTTTGTTTATGGTTTGGGGGTGTTTTTCTGGTGTTTTGTTTGTTTGTTTTTTGTTTTTTTTCCTCCTTTACTGCTTCACAGTGGATGTACCATTTTGGAAGTCAAGCCACTGGAATGTTGGGTTTTGTTTGGGGCTTTTCAGAGTGTTTGGAAGTCGGTAGCAAGAGGTTTATTTACAGAAGAAATTTGGCATGGACAGAAGATTCTGTAAGCTGCCTACTTTGCCGAGGTAACTTCCTGAAGCTTTTTCTGGAGAGCCAAGGCAAAATCCAGGCATCAGGATTTTTATCCATAGGTTGATTTGTTTGTGTGCTCCTGCTGAATGGGTGCAACAGTCTAGAGGTCTGATGGCAGAAGCATTTATTCAACAGGCATATTTGTTCAAAGCCTTGTGTTTTGGGCTCCCCGCAGGAGCAGTTTGTGTGATGTGGGTAGCGACAGGATATATGCAAAACCCCAGCTCTGCGTGCTCTCCTGCACCTCAGCACTGCTGCTCTGGGCTGTGTACAAATTCAGGGGTGATCGTGAAGCTCCTTGAACAGAGTAGGCTGCAGGAGTCTCGAAGGCCTGGACTTGATAACGTTTTATTCCGTTAACACCACTGTTTTCAAAATAATAAATATTAATTATTCCTATTTTGTCTCCTTAATTCCTTCTCAGCATAACCCTCCTGTGGCAAGAGACACCTGAAAGGAAAACTTCCGCATATCAATGCACTGCCAATGGTAAGTACCTTTTTAACTGACTAAAGGTGGTGCGGTTCCTTCCCGCAGACAGACTGTAAAGCAGTCTCATATCACAAACAGTACTTTTAGAACGACTTCTTTTTACTAAAATGTTTCAGAAAACATATAGGCTAGGTTTGATAAAAATATTAAAATTGTATTTAGATTTTCTGCTGTGGAAAGTAGGGCAGCATGTTGATTTTGAAGCAAGATGCGTGACTAAACAGTGATACAGCTCATCCTGTTGGCAGCTGGTTTTGCTTCCTCTTTTGGCCAGAAGCGGTGTGGGGCAAACTGTAGCCCAGCCGAGTGTTCTATTGCCCCCCCTTGGGCGCTCTATGCAGGTTGTTTCACTTCTAACAGCTCCTCCTATAACAACCCTGCGCAGTGACAGGGGTATCCTGCTTCAGGGCATTTGGCAGCTTAAGACTAGTGAAGCTAAAATCTGAGCTCCCATAGAAAGTAGCTTCGTCGATGTGATCTTATTCTGTCTCTTGAATATGGCTCAATGTTATAGACCGTTGGAAGTTTGTATTTGCAGTCTGTCTTTTATGGTTTACTTACACTTCCTGATAGTTGCACAGATGGAAAGCAGAGGTGAGGTCTGAAGAAAAGGACTGGAACATGCTGCTTCAGCTTTGATTGAATAATCTTTTTTTAGCAGTTTTGGTATCTTGTGTTGTCACAGTTGAGGTGTACAAGAATGTTAATTGCAGCATTAGCCTTAAGAAATAAAGGCATAAAGTGCCAGCCTGAGTTTTGTATTTCAAGCATCTGTAGATCTGTGCTCAATACAGAAGTTAAAGGCATAGTATTTTTAACCAGTAGCTTTGAAAACTCAGTTTGGGATCTGAGAGCTGAGCTGGGTTCCTTTTGTTTGCACGTGGGCATGGATCTAAAGAATATGTACATAAATTATAGTATCACCTGTACCTTTGCAACTCTGTCTTTGCCCTGTTGAGCAAAATAATACTACAAGAGCATTTGTTTGGTTGTAACTGCTTTACTTTGAAACATAGGAAGTGATTCTGTTGGACTCCTGAAGACATCATGGAGGGAAATGTAATGCAGCATGTATTTGGTACTAAGTAAAGCAAATATAACTCTGAAATCAGAAGATCTGCACCAGGTGTATCTCTCATCATGTAGCCTAATGTTTAGGTCAGAGCTGATGTGTGTTAAGGGCATACTGATTTGTGATTAATTTCATCTGGTGGGAATGGATTTGTTGAGAAGGCATCGTTTTTCCCTGGTCACTTAGCCTAGTATTTTAACTTTCAAAAATGAAACAAGCAGTACTTTCAGCCTTTTCTATTATTGCTAGATTTTCATTGTTGTTGTTGATCTTTATCCAACAAAAAACTACACTGATTTCTTTTTATTTTGTATCAATTGGATATGGTTTCAGTTATGATTTAAAATACAGGTCTGTGTTACTGCTTCTCTTAAAAATGTGACTCATTCCATATTAACCTAGTCCTTATACTTCATAAAATTTTAAAATAATGAGAGACTGTGCTTGAAATGTTTGTGCATTTTGCCCTAATTTTTTCCCTACGAATTATATTAGAAATTCAGAATTGCACAGTCTCAAGGGCATGCTAGTTGTTACAGTGATCATAAAACATACTCAGCTGTTACTTGAAGTGAAATAGTCCCTGCTCTTTTCTTGAAGGGCTGCTTTTGTGCTAGAAGTTGTAAGATTTTATTATTCTAGAGATTTCTAAACAGTTGCTCATCTCTTAATTAACTTTGAAACAGTTTGAATGTAGATTTAAGAGACAAGCTAGACACATTCTTCATCATCCCAAAAGTAATCATAACTTAATCTGGTTTATAGCAAAAAAGGCTTTAATGGGCTTTTATTATGTTGTTTTTCTCTCTGATGTTTGTAGATAAAGTATGGGCCAGAAGTTGACCTGAAAAAAGCAATTTGTATTCTTCTCCCAAACTTGGTTTAACTTGGCTACCTATGTTCAATACATAGGAATTTGTGATTCCCTTGAGGAAATGATAGCAGCATTTTTCATGAGCCTTTTAATCATGATTGTCAGTTCCATTTCTTAGTACTAAAAAAAGAAGTAAAACACAGAAGTTACACATCCTCTTTTGCTTTTCTTTTCTATTTTAAAGCTAATTAGAAGATGCTTATTTTTTGCATCATATGATACGTTAACTGAACGTAAAATTTTAGTTACTCCTTAAAAACATACTGTAATGGTTGCAACTTAAAAAAATCAATAAATTATACTGTGATATAGCCTGCTAAAGGGGAGTATGGCTGTGTTCAGCTGATGTAAGTTCTCTTTCCCATTGTTCCAGTCAACTGAAAAGTTCTGCAGAGTCTCAAAGGAAAGATGCAAAGGCTTAAACAGAAGGGGCCTGTTAAGTGAAGGAGAATGATTGTATAATGCTAGTTTTTCTAGGATTTTGAAGGTTCATGTAGAGGGTCATAAGTGGATGCTTAATCCATGATCACAAGGATTAATGAATGTATTGGAAATAAAAAATTGTAAGTCCTGGACCTTTGGCCTAAGCAGAAGATCATGTCAGGTTTTCCACAAAGGCTTTATCAAATTATTTTTTTTGTAATGTGATGGAACGCGTAGCTTACCTGAGAGAGACTTTTTTATTCCCTTGTAACTTGCAAGGCTTCCCTTTCAAGTTTTAGAATCAAAGCAGTTTTCCTTTGTCTTCTAGAAGACATCGAAACAGGCCTCTGTGTGTGTGTGTGCGCATAAATATGCGTGGCCGTCTATGGGTGTACTTGCGTGTGCGTGTATCTACACACATATACCTGTATATCCAGATACATAAAAAGGAGCGTGCAAAAACCGGGAACTTACAATTGCTGGGAAGTACCCATTTGTGACTATCATACAACAGCTTGCGGTGATGGGTTTCATTTCACAGGATATAACTAAACAGGGCCATGGAAGAATAAAGCATGGTGGCCTTCTGAGAGGCATCCTGAAAACTGGCTGTTGTTGGCCCCTTCTCTTACTGCATGGTTATTGTGGTAAAGATCAAAAGGTCTCCTGCAGAAGATGATAGAGGATGTTATTGTTTATTACAAGCTGGCACAGGCAAAGTCTGAGGACAGGCAGTGGGCACCAAGTAACTTAGTCGCCAGGAAAGCGAGGTCATCAACAGCTAAGTCATGTCCTCATGGTCTCTTGATGAAAATACAAAGTAGGTGTTCTAAATGTATTCTTCTCAATGCTGTCTAATTCTAGGTGAATGTATCATACTGTGCTTTGAAGGTGCAACACACAAATTATGTTACATCAATGTTCTAACATGTAAAAGACCTGTTATAGGAGAACAACTCTGCAGGCACTAATTCTTCTGGGCCAGAAAATTCCATGGGTGCAGTGTTTCAATGTGGTTATCTACCCAGCAGATTTATCCCAGAAACAGCAGGAAAGGTTGGGGGTGCTGGGGAGGATGAGTGAGTCACTTCAAAAAAATGGCATTCAGCGAAGGGATTAGAAGATGTCTGCAAAATCTTTCCCAAGACTGCAGCAAGGCTTTTTCTTTGAACTTCTTTGTGGTGGCTTCTGTAGTGTCATCCTGTGACCTTACTACTCCTTAGAAAACAGCTGAAAGAATAGATGAATATAATTGTTAGCCTGTGGTTCCACAACAGTTAAAGCCATCTAAATGCTGATCTGTCTGCCAGGTTAATCTTCCGCCAGTCCATTATGTTGGAATGCAGAAGAGGACAATCAAAGCAGAGGGCAGGAGCCTGAACCCAGAACTGGAGGACTTGGGTTTGGTGTGGAAGCCCTGTGTCTGCTGGCACCCATCAAGGACAGCAGGAGGTCCATGCCTCTCGCTCCAGGGTTTGCACTGTAATTGCAAAATTGGCTTTTTTTTTTTTTTTTTTTTTTTCAACGGGAGCTGAATGTCATCCCACAGCTATAAGTACATAAGAAATAATATCTGCAGGTGGGCAGACCTTGAAAGATGGTAAAGCTGCAGCTTGGATTTCATTATACTGAGAACAGGGACTCTTGCTTTCAAGAGTTTATGAAACTTGACAGTACTTAAGATACTGGCCACAAGAGACACAAATAGTTGCTTCACTGCAAGACTAAAACCCTTATTCTTCAAATACATCCTCTTGTACATACATGTAATTTCAAATGTAGAAATAGTTCTTTTTGAGGTATAAATAAGGACAGTTGCATGCATAAAGCTAACCAAGCTTGAAAACACTTTCAATGGTAGGGCCTAAAAGTCTGCATGAAATTTATTGTCAAGGCTGTTAGGTGTAGAGGTTATGGAGTACAGCTTTAAAAGAAAAAACAACAAAAAAACGAACAAACCAAAAACACACACACACCCCCCTCCAAAAAAAACCAAACAAAAAAAAAAAACCCCAAAACCAAACCAAACCAAACCAAAACAAACCACACCACAAAACAAACACCCAACTATTTCTATCACATCCAAAAATACTCTAAACAGGATACTCTGGACTGTTCTGCTCCTGATCTAAAAATCAATGGATGCAGTTATCAATGAAGGAAGGTTAAGTGCAATGTATTTTGTCTGATAATTGGTTACAGATGCACAATTACATTTCAGAGTGTTCATCTGTAAGTTTTATTTATTGGATCATCATGAATTAACTGGCCTAGTGGTATATGTGTTGAAGAAGTGTTAATAATAAGATACAGAAGAAAAATTGTGTGGTGTGGTATTGTGCGTACCATCATAAGCATTAAAAATCATATGTATTACTGCTTTCTGATCCATTTTTTGAAGTTATTTTTTCTTTTCTTTTTTTCTTTTTTTAAGAAAGCAAGTTAAACACACTAGTCAGAACTGATTCAGAGGGAAAACACCCTTTGCCTCCTTTTCCTGACATTAAAGTTCATTACTGAGTGTATCAACTGAAAGGGAAACTACTGCTCTTACAAATTTTAAGAAGTGGTGGCTCTATTTCAAAATGGCATTTTTCAGAGAACTTTCTTTTCTGATTCTTTATGCCTTTTACAGTCGAGAAATAAACTTTGACTAAGAATTCTCGACAGAATCATAAATATGTAATTATCTAAGCAGCCGGGATATTTAGCCCCTGGCAGGTGCCCAGTGCAGTGCAATCACAGGAGCAAAGGGAACTGGGCCAGTATCTCAAACTAGGGGAATGTCCTCTAAAACAGGATGAAGGCCATTGCTGTTCCTTTCCCACTGCGATTCCTAGGTTTTAAGTCTTAAATGTACCTGAAAAGAGGCTGTTTCTACTGCAATAGATTGTCTTAAGTGACAGTTCTTTTTACTGTCGTTTTTTTGTTGTTGTTTTCCTCCACCTTCACCTCCCCTGCCTTGTTTATTTTTCTGTGTTTACTACTTTATACTGGTTTTGATTCAGTAGTTAATAGCAGCGGTAGTAGTGCAGCTAGCATTAGATTATATCTTCCTTCATCAGCATGCCATCTGCTTTAGAGGAGAGAGAGATTTTATGTTTTTGCTCTGGGTTCACTGCCATATGCCCATGGTGAAGTCACATAACCTGAAATGGCCCTTTTCCTGCTCTGTTATATGAAAGAATTAGAAATACAGTGCTAAATGTTCTTGACAGTGACTAAATTTGTTGTATATTAAAAAAAAAAAAAAAAGTAAAATGGGTATCAGGTGTATGTGAAGTAGGATGTTGCAGAGAACCCAAGGACAGGCTCTTTTGTGTCTGAGCACATGAGTGTTACCATCTGGAGAAGGGCAGGGCTTCTTTCACAGAAGTCCATATTAATGTGTCACTTGTATTATCCGGTCTTGATCCTGGTTTCCTTCTTATCAACAGAAAGTTGGTATTAGTTCAAGTCAACAGAAGTAAAAGCTGCCCTTAGTTTCAATGGTGTTGATGCTGGGAGCTAATGAATATTGCTGCAGAAAACCAGGAAGTGTAGGGTGGGAGTCATGATGCTGAATGCTCCAACTTTTATTTACTCAGGAGAAATTGAGACCTGCTGGCCACCAAAGACCAGGAACCCTGCGTCTGTGGGGCCATTAACATGGGCCTAGAAGCCTGTACTTAGGTACCAAGTCTATAGTTCACCATGTGAATAAAAATAAAGGTCATTGTCACTGGGTTAGTGCACCCACGTTACTAAATGAAGGTGATGTGTGGTGCTCTTACTGGGATTTAATGAACAAATATAAAAAATCTTCAAGACAAGGGACCTGAATCCTCTTGGGGTTGATATGAAGCATATGAATGTAGGCTTGACATCCATAAATTTAATATTTGCACAAATGGATGCTATTGATGTCAAATGTGAGCCATAGTTGGAATACTTGTCCTCATTAATTATATTAATGAAATCTTCCCCTTTAATTTAATTTCTTTAGGCTGTAGTTGGACCATATTTTATTATGGCCTGTGTGTATTTAAAAAATGTTTTATTATGTACTCAGGTGTTTCAAAAAAAACCCAACCAAACAACAAAAAACCCAGTAGCATAAAACTTAAAATCTGTTATACCAATATGAAAAGGGAAGGACTTCAATAAATTGTCAAGGCTGTTAGGTGTTAAGTTTATGACTTAATAAAGTCATAAACCAGCAAATGAGCATTTACAGAATCGGCCATTTCACTCTTTTGTAAGTTTGTTTTCTCTCTTAGCATAGTCAACACTTTTTTGTGTGTGTGTGTGTGAAAACAACCATGCACTCATGATGAAGAGAATATAGTAAGTCAAATAACATGTATGTATAATGAACTATCAAGAAGCAATTTTAAGTGTGTGCTTATTAATGAGAAACTTGAATAAATTCAGCAGTGGTTAAAATGAATAGAGGGCAGATCAACCATCAGAGCAGATTCTTTTTTCATGAATAAAAGAAACATTTAAAACTATCAGGTACATAACGCACAAATTAAGGGGAGAAACAGATGGTCAAAGGTTAAAGAGGGAATGAAAACCCAAGTTTTATGGTCATAAGACCAAATGAGGCATTAGTTAATTTTCCTTTTTTTTGGTGCAGTTCAGCAGAAGTTCAAGTAATTCAACTAAGTGATTGAACTGGAACAGCAAACAGTGCCAGAAAAACTGATTACTGATAACATAAACAGAAAAAATAACCAAAGTTAAGACTTGATGTCAGCATTTCACATTAAAATGCTTTTGAAAAGGCTGGAATTCCATCCTAGTTGCATGGAATCTGATTTTCATAGAAGACAAATTTGTAACAGCTAGTCTTGCAACACTTGGTAAATTATTCTGCTAATGAGCCATCAGAATGGATTTAACCAAGAAGGGGCTGAGGTGCAGAAGATGTTTTCTGTAGACTGACCATCGGAGAAATGGGAAGTAACCTGAGGAGTAGGTAAGGGTATTTGAACTCAAAGAAGCACTGTGTGAAGGTGACTTAATAACATAAATTGTAAATGGAACCAGCATTAGAGTTGCTGGGGTTTTGCTCTGAATAGAAGATACAATAGAAGTTATTATTTCCTACCTTTGGCACACCTGAGGTGATGTGCTGCTCTCCAGGCAAGATCATTACTGCTTTTTCTCCCACAGATGTCCTTCTTAGGATAAGCAAGTAACTAGTATGTTTATGAGTTTGTGAATGCAAACGCTGCTTAGAACAGATTGTTGACCTACCTTTCCAGTAGTCTAATTCCTACTGCCTTTTTAAGTAACTTAAGGGGGGGGGAAAAAAAATATTCCTTTTGTGCTGAATTGTTCAGTTTTGGTTGTTAAGAAGTTATTTCCTATGCTGCAGCAGTTTACTAGGTTCCTGGTTGAAAGTCCCCTACAGTCAGCAGGCAGACTCTTTTGTGTCCTAGTTTTTGGCTCAAGCTGGAAGCTGTGTTGTGTAGGCTGTGGTGAAGCGAAGTCACTTTTCCCATCCAGTTCTGGTCCACAGTTTTGTTCTGGTCCACTGTTCAGTCTTCAACTGAAGTTTCTCAGCATATCTACATCCTCCTACCCTACAGGAACAAGCACTGCCTCTCTTTTTGTTTATTATACACAAATGCTGTGGTTACCTTTATAGCAGTCCATATATTTCAACTCCATCTCCTTTTTCTCCTAAGGTGGACTAAATAAATACTGATTTTTGTCTTCCAATATGACTGTGTCATGGCAGTTGCAGGAATTACCCCGCTGAGGTTGACAGTACCCCTTGGACTGCTGCTGTTAATGCTTTCTCTGTTTCGTTTGACTGCTTTTCAGTCATCCACAGTTGGATGTGGATTATAGCACATGTGGAAGAAGAATGAATGTTATATGGCATGACATAACTGCAATCCTCTGAAATGCCTAAGTCCTAACATCCCAATGTCTTGGAGGTCATGGGAGCTCTGGCTCAGCATTAAGAGGGAACTGAGGAAGGGTTGCTACTCTGGGGTGTGGGTGTATTAATAATCAACAGGCAAGAATTAGGCGTGTGGGCATCATGGACACCTACAGTGGGATCTGTGTTGTCTTTCATGAAGTTGTTCATTTTTGGGTTTAGACAAGAAAAATACACTAGACATAATCTGTCTAGACCATGGAATGACGCTTGCTCCAGCAACAAATTGGAAATTATTTTTTTTTAAATACTCATTAAATGTTGTAGAAGAATTATGAGTTGAGTAAGGAGCATGTTAAAGAGAGGTCACATCATGTTGTGCTTGCAGGGACATGTTGTGCCTCAAGAAAGATAGTTGTCTTAAGAATTGGTCTTGGCCTGACTTTAACGTATTTACTAAATGAACTTGGCACCAAAAGTAGGAGCGTGCAATAAAATTTGCCATTGACATAAAGCTGGGAGGTGCTGTCACTACAGATGAGAAACAGTGTATCCTACAGAAAGAGCTGGGTGACCTTTAGGATTTGAGTGCATAAAAGTGGACTGAAATTTCCTAGCACAAGATGCATGGTCATGCGCTTCTGGATGGAGGTGAATTTGGGGTGCTCATATCTTGAAAATGATGGATGAACAGAAAGACTTGAGTATATTAGCCAGTAAAACCAAAGGATATCTTTTCACTAGCACCCTGTGGGTCTGAAAAATGTAGTAATAAAATCTGTGAGGTGAAGAGGTGCTTGGAGTAGGAATAAGAAAGTGTTAATGCTGCTCGTGTGTCAGGCAGCACCACTACCTCCCCATGTGTAACACTCAACTACTCTGGTAGACCACATTTGAGAAAGAGGAGTGTAAAGCGGAGCAGGTGCAGAAGGGGATTATGGAAATGGGCAAGGAAGAACCAAGTCCATCTCGCAAGAGGACTGTGCAGGGTTGTTTGGTTTATGCCAGTAAAGTGAAGTCTGAGAGGGGATATAGTTGCTTTCTCTAAATACATGAGAGGTTTATAAAGATCTGAGCAAGTATAACTATTTTCTATGTTAGTTTGAAGACAGCAGTGGGACAAGAAGAAATGTGTGTATCTTGGCAAGAAGTATATTCAAACTGGAAATTAGAAAACAGATCGCATCCACCAGGGAAGTAAGATTTTGGGATAATCTTTTCATAATATAATGCAAAGCAAAACAGCCTCGCTAGGTTTAAAAAGGACACTTCTTACTACAGACTGGGCTCAAGGGGTAAGCTCTGTGATCTTCCTAACAAGAATTGTTTGTTTGTGGAATAACAGATTTTTGTCTTTGTAAGAAAAGAAAGCTTAATATTATGTAACCTGGAGAGAATATCAGCCATCTTTCAGCTGTGTTCGGTTTTGCCAGATTAGGAAGTTTGACACGTAGAGAAGTAAATCACATCCTTATGTTAGGAACATGGCACAAGAACTGTTGCATGGGGAAAACAGTGTAATGTTCATATGAACATTATTATAGTTCAGCAAATTCAGAAGCATGTAATAGGTCTTGGGCTCACTTTTTATCTGACTTGGGAAACGGTTTAATCTGTTATGTAAATGTCTTTAAATTTATGCTTTGAGGAGTGTTATGTATGTAAATTCTAAAGCCTTCCAAAGAGAACTTGTGGCATCTATACATAGCAAACCTATGGAAGAAGATACTTGGTTTTAGAGTTCCTAAGGATCTGTTGTTATCCCAAGATTGATCTGGGACTTTTTGCACAATGCATGAATGGAGAAGCATCAGCAAAGACAAAGCTTGAGCAGAGTGTTACTAGAAGTGCCAAGTTACAGCTGCAGTAGGTGACATCTACTGAAAAAGATCTCAGCTATGCAAGACTCATAAGCTAGGAACCCCAGTGCTTGCTTTTGAAGAAAAAACGTTACAGCTGAAGCAAAGTTAATTGTTCCACATATTTCTGTGACTTATGACTCATCCGGTGGAAAATCCACAGTGGTTTGTAGGCACGGTGCTCTGGCTAGGGGAAGGAGCTTAGAGATCCCAGGAAGAGATTTGGGTCAGAGAAAAACACGCTTGCTTCCTTACTCTGTTACCCTGGCAGCATATCATTTGTGTTTTGAACATCCCTGGGAATCTTACACTGGAAAATGAATGCTTCTCAGAGTAGTTACATATATTAAAAAATAAATAAATCAATCTAGTCTGGCTTCACATATCTGTTCTGGCTACACTCATGAAAACTGCCTGGAGGTCAACTAAAAGGGCCTGAGGTGGGTGAACTGTGACTGCCTGGCAAGAGGTGTTTGTAGTCCTTCCTTGGATGGTTTATGGGAGCTCAGTGTCGGGCCAATTTGGAAGATAGCATTGTGGCTCATTTACACAAGCAACGTGCTGCACACTGTGTCAGGGTTGAGAAATTACACTATGCTATTACCACGTGTGTGCCTTTAGTGTGTCTAACAGCAATTTCATGGCTACCTCAACTTGAAATTCAGTGTGCTGTGCAGAGCCTCTGCTATCATATGTTGAAATCCTGTGATAAGAGTGCTATAATTAGGGAGCTTAGTTGAAGAACAGGGTGGGAGAAACTCTTCTATTGCTTAAATACAGTGGATTTGTCAAAAGGTAAAGCATTCCTTGACTTGCTCTGTATTCCTAGCTGAGTTTCATGATAGACATCTCTGGTTAAATGAAAAGAGCAATGCTGCTGAAAAGCAGGAATGTCCTTAAAGGGGGAGGGGGAGGGACAATTGTTTTTGTACTAACAGATAAATGTCAAAAACTTCTCCAAACCAAAGGATTTTGAAGAAGGGTTTTTGCTTCCTTTCTGTTTTTCTAAGTTGCAAAGAGAGAAGTGACTCTAGGATCGGTAAAGCGTGGACTTTACTGTAGGAAATGCATTGATCATTTCCAACCAAAGCTAGGCAAGCTATGTAGATTTTTTAGTAACACCCAGAAAAATAGTTTGTTTTCGGAATCTTAAATCTACTAAATATTTGCTGAATGAAGAAAGACTCATAGACAGGCAGAAATGCGTGTGTAACGTTTTGCCTCACACTATGGCTGCAAATTTCTAGAGTTTCAGCTGTTTAATAAGGCATTCCCTAACTCAGCCCAACAGCCGGAGCCAAGAACAGAAAGCGTGCCTGTTCCCGTGATGCTTTTTCCTTTCCTCTCTCAGGCTGTTCCCTCAAAACACTTCCGTGCTCGTTAGGCTCTAATCTAGCTCAGTGCCCTTATTTCTGTGTTCACTGGGGCTGAGCAAGGTCCTATCTGTAGGAGGCTGTTTGCTTTATGGTTAGAAAATGAGAGAAGTCACATTTGCTTGCTACTGTATATAGATTGTTTATTCCAAACACAGAAAAGCCTTGTTAAATAGCTCTTTGTGTGTGTGTGTTGTTTTTTTGAGATTTTGGTTTTGGTTTTTTTTCACCTAAACCAAGGACTAGCATTTAATCTTCATTTGATAATACGAAAATTTCATTTCACTGACCAGAGAAGTTGATACTGACTTTAGATAAAGATGGTAATGGTCAGTATTGTATTTGTCCTAAGTCAGAAACACCTAGCACTTTCAGGAATGATTAGCAAAGTTACATCTTGGCACTTTCATTATCTTTGAAGACTCTTTAATGTGTTTTGCACATTCCCACAGGAGAGGAATTTTTTTTAATTCTTTTTTCCTCTCCTAATGGGATATGCTACAAGGACAGTCAGCAGCAGCAGGGATGTGGGCTATCTGGAGGGCACTGGCAAGAAAGTAGCAGGTGGACTCAGGAAAATATATTAAAAGTCCTGCCCAGGAGATTTTGTAGTTGTTGACTTTTATGTTGTTGACTTTTACATTGTTACTTTTACGTTGTTTCAGTCTTTTCAGCACAGGAATGAAGTCTTAACATGTTTATGCGACACTAGTGAAGTGGGGCCCCCATCTTGAAAAAGGGTCTTTTGGATGCTGATGTTACTCCAATAAATAACAATAAAAATAACAACATTCATAATGTCTGATTTTAATTGTTTTGAAGGCTCCTTGTGCAAAAAGAGAGGTGCCTGAAATAGAACAGAAAGATTTTAAATGAAATAAGTCAAATCCCCATGATCTGTTGCATGTGGTGGTTTGTTTTTGTGTGTGTGTGTTTTGTAGATCTCTTTTTACAGCTCCATTTTATCCAAGCATGTACAACCACTTCAGAGTTTTTACAAGGGTTTATATCAACAATTTGTATCAACTGTTATTTATACTCGGATAGTGAAGATTATGACTCCCAGAGTTTTTTTTGTTTGATAGAATCCTGGCCTTGCAGCCTTGTAACTCACTCGCTGTCTGTTCAGCAGTGCAGAGAAGTGATATAAACTGTGCACGCAGACTTGTTTGGCTTTTCCTTCTCTAGAAGTTACTGAAACACACCACCATGGGTTGCCACCCTGTTCCCTGCATGCTCATTTTTCTCCTAGTAGCCTTTTTTCCTTGTGTTTCAGTGTTACAAATGGAATTGAGGAGCAAAGTAAATAGGGATGAACTTGTTATGTCTGGTGGTTCAGTGAAAAACACAGCTTGTTTGCATCTAGAAATTGGGTCAGGTTTTAATTGCATTGCCAGGGGTAGTTAATTCTTAACCAGTTTGCCTTTCAATATAAAAAGCAACCAAAATGGATCTGCTATTGTATTTTTCTAGCACTTATAAAAGTATACTCTGTATGTATAAATGTAAAGTACAATAAAGGGTTTTAGAACTTTCTAGACCTAATTACTTGCAAGTGGTCCGTTTTCTTCTTGACAAAATAAGCTAGTTTGTGTGTGTGTTTGTTTTTTGTCCCAATATATGTTGTGGCATAACTACGGTGAACTTCTTTCTTATGAGTGTTGTCATTCTGTAGAGTCAGACATTGTCATTCTGTAGGGTCAGACAAGTTTGTTTCACCTAAGGCAGAAAATACCATTTTTTGGATGCATTTTCAATAACGTTTGTAAAAGTCTAGCAGATTAAGAAGCTGAAGTTGAAGTCCTTGATCACCTGACCGTGCCATTCATTCTTCTGCCTCTGCCTGCCTTCCACAGCCTGAGTCACGCTTTTGCCCTCATCTTTATCCACAGAGGTTGTATAAGTGAATATCCGTGTCTGCTTTTCTTGCTGTGCTGCACAGAGTCATCGGGTTTGGCTCCCTTCTTAACTGCAGTTCAGGTGAAGGATACGATGGCACAGGATTTACTGTTTCTGTGATTATATAATAGAACACTCAGTTATAATTTCAAATCAGTTAATGCATTCACTGAACTAATTTGGTTAAAGTCTGTGGAAAGGCAGCTTCCCCAGCATCTTTGAGAGGAATACTCTTACCAGGAAGTGCACCTAGATTTGCTGTGAAGGCTGTGGTTTGCCTGGTGGAGAGCAGCCCTCAGCAGTGGCAGTGAACCTGTGGAGTATGCAGTAATCGCCTGAAGATGTAGTATTTAGAAACCATGTATGTATTCATCTATCAGCAATAGGGTTTCAGTGTCTGTTACTGGCTCATTCTTTTTCTGTGGTTTTAAGAAGTTTTTGTTGTGGATGTGTTTTGAGTGGTCTGTATGAGCCAGGACTTCCCAAAAAACCTCTTGCCTTTATCTCCGTAACATACCCAAGCCTCTAAATTCTATCCTATTCCTTTTAAGATTAATTAAACCATAAAAATCACATTAAACATCCTTCCTTCTGTAATGCCAGCTTTGCCTAGGCTAAGTATAGCTAAAAAAATAATTTCAAAATGAAAATAATCTTTTCCTTCTGATGATAGTGTTTTTATGTTTCAAGATAAGCTGTTGCAGCAAACTGATTTGGAATAGGAGTAAAATCAAAAGATGCCAACTAGGTCTTCACTTCACACCAGTTTGATATAAAGCAGGAGATGTGAGATTGATTGCAGTGTTACAGCTACAGAGGCAAATTTGCTTACCGATAGCTGGGCTCCAGTTTTTATTCAAGGTTCTAAGACATGTGGATCCCCACAGCCATTGCTTGAATGAAATTTGCTGATATGGAGACTTTCACTTGGCTGGTCAAGCCCACGCTAATCCTGAAAACGTTTAAATGATCTCCTTATGCAGAAATATTTAAACCCTATATAAAGGAAAAGCCCAGCAAGGGATGGATGGGACTGCATTCATCCTTTTTTTTATCTCCCTTTAAAGTAGCTCGCAGCTTTTCTGCTTACTCGTGTGACCGTTATTAGAAAAAATAAAATGTACAATAGATATAAAAATATCACATAGGATGAAAGTGCCTTTGGATCCCAGCTGGCTTTGTATTTTGTTTCTTCCTGCAGCTCTTGTTTCCTTTTCTCAATTTTGACTCCTCTAATTTTGAATAGTTGTAGTGCTAAAGTAAATTGTTAGATAAAAGGAAGATTTAGGAAAAGGAAAAACATAGACAATCCTCTTCACAGACAGCAAACAATGATCTTAGGAAAACAGGATTCTCTTCGTTCCCCGTGGACTTAAAGGTGAATCAGCAACATGCAAGATTAGTTGCAGCTACAATTGATTTCTTTGCACAAACACTTCGGTATGCAGAAATACATGAGAAATTAAACAGCTGGCACAGGGCCCCTGCTTTTTTTGCAAATCTTAAAGCTAGGAGGAGGATGATTTATTTATTTAATTTACTTATTGGGAGGAGTGTGCTCCTGCAAGCTGATGGAAAGTGGTGTGGTTTTATACCAAGAGAAAGGATAAGTAGCAGTGGTTACTCTGTGTGTCTTCAAGTCTTACCTTTCAGAAATTTCTGAGTATTCCAAATTAATCTGCTATAAAACTGTAGACTATTATCCACCAAAATGTGAGCACAGGTCACATCTTGTTGACAATATGGTGCTCCTTAGTCTTAAGTTTGTTTAGAGAACCATTTCTGTGTAATATTCTCTCTATTTGTTTCCTCTCTGTGGCGGACATACCCAAAACAATGAGTCCTGCTTCTCTCTCAGCAGAAGGCTTCAGGCAATTTAACATGTATTGCCAGGGTTTCTCCTGCCAGCTCTCCATCTTCAGTGAACCTCTGCAGGATGCTTTTTTATCTTTTTTTTTTTTTTTTTTTTTTTTTTTTTTTTCTCCCCCCTTCTTTTTCTGCAGATAGTGTCAGGCAGCTGGAGAGAGAAAGGGAGGAGAACTGTTTTCAAAGCAAAACACAAACCAGAAGAAGACTCGGTGGAATAGACCATGTTCCTTAAAAATGTAACTCACTGTGTTGGCTTTTGGCCTCTTCTGAAATCCCCAATGTGGTCTAGTTTTGCTGGAAAAGGCCTGGCTTACATCATTTGCAAAAGCTGCAGAGAGGAGGTGTCCCATGCTGATTATACTCAGCTTGGTTTTTCCATGATAGAAGCGAAGCCAGAGAGGCTACAGAGGAACCTCTGTTTCAGTAGGTAGCCACATGTAAAGTGTGTCTTCCCTCTTGGTGAGCCAACAAGTCTCTGGGGGACTTGGTCTGGACCCAGTGTGGTTTTGTGCAGGGTACCTTATGCAGGTACACATATCTTCCCCTACTGATTGATAAAATACGTGGTTAGAGAGGTGGTTTTGCCTTTGCTAACAACTCTTCCATATTAAGGCAGTTTAAAGATGGAGCAGTATGTTGTGTTGCATTTCCCAGTACATTGCTTAGAGCGCTAGCTATCAAAGCTAGTTTCTGCATGGGAAATCATAAAATCAGATCTAAGATCTACCATCTCCTGGACACTTGCTTCTTCCAACATCAATGCTGCACAGGACTTTTTAAGATCTGGCCATGCCGTTGTTCATACCAATGAATTATATAACACTATTCTTTTTTTTCTTTTCCTTCTTCTTCTTCTTTTCCTCTGCATAGACTTCTCTGTGAAAAAATGTTTGCACCAGCTCATATGCTGTAAGACTATTAAAATCTAAAATTACTTTTATACATATAGTTGTCTATAGTGAAAGTTAGGTGTTAATCTGGGAAGGCACACAATAAGGGTATTGTAATTTAGCAGTTGCTGACATGTCTTTCAAAACTCAAAGTAGGTTGTACTATAAATATAGTCGCTTGTTTTGCAATTGACATTTTGCTGGTGGGTGGCTAATTTGACAGGAAATAGACCAGAGATTTAATATTAATAACTAATTAATAGTTATGTGGATATTTTAAGTCTATTTTTCTGCTTATTTATAGGCATATATTATTCATCTATGCTGTGTATCTTTCTTTGCATATATGTTTAATTCTGAAACTTTTGCTTCAGTAGCATTCACGCTTATGTGCCTTTGCAAGCAAAAGCTTGAAAGCAAAGTTGGTTGTATTTCTCAAAGCCACTTTCTGAGAATAGTGATTTCAAAGTAGCAGCACTTAAACCATTTTAAGAAAAGCCTCCCTTCTGAAGCAAGGCCTAAGAGGAAAACCAATGATGTGTTGCTCACATTTCACCTTAATTTGTGAGTCCTAAATCAGCATCAGTACTATAGGTTTTCCTGTGTATAAAGTAAAGCATAGGGCAGATTTAGGCCTCCATTGGAAGTAGGTAGCATGTAGACAAATTGGAGAAATAAACTAAGAAGGGGTATCTCACAGGAAGCTTGATCCTTTGGGATCAGAGTAAAACATGCACTGAAGTGCACATTGCTTCCCACTGCATGTGTGTTACTGTACAAAGAAATATTATGTTCTGGTTTGCTCTGAGTGGACAAATTTCCAGATGGGTTTTTATCTCTTCTACCTATTCACTTTGCTTTTGGCCTTCTCACTCCCACTTAGACTACTCTTCTGTAAATTAGTAAGTGTGTGTGATACTTGTCCTTTTAATGAATTCTTAAATGAATTTATAACAAGGCAGGAAGATTATGTGAGAGGTGCATTATACTTTGCACGTGCTTGCTATTTTTACATCTGTCTTGTCATGTATCAAAACATTTTTAAATGCATTCCACCAAACTTGCTAGAGCAGTGCTGCAGTACCCCCGGCTGTGACTGCTGCCTGTGGAATTTGTGTGTGTTGTCTTTGCATCTCATCCCTCTCATGTGAGTAACTTTGGTGTGAGCACTCAACTCAAAGGGAACAAAAATTGTTTCCCCACTATCTATAGAGCTTGCGTTATTCACTTAGCTAGCTGTCCTCAGAGGCTTAGACTGTGTCCTAGAAAGCATTTGCTATTGCTGGATTAAAACCCTGCTGCCTGTTGTCTGTGAAACTCACCTGTTAGCAGAAGCATCAGCAGTACCTTCGACCACGCGCTGCATCTTCTGCCTTTAGGTCGTGTCAGGGTTGCAAGTGTGAGGAAAACCCCATATTGGTGCCAAATGCCTAACAACAAGCCGATGTATTTTTCTGCCTTTTAAACCTCTGTACTTTGGAGGTTGGGGTGCTACAGCTGTTTGCTTGTTGGAGAGCATGATAATTGATGATAGGGAAACCATAGTGAGGGGCTTTGAGTTTTCACATGCCTCCTGGCAACTGCCAGTGTCCTTCCAAAGGTGATGAGCTCTTTGTATTTTATCTCTGCTGCTGGTCTTCTGGTCTCCACCAAGCAGTGTCCCTGTGTGTGTTTCAACATAGCTTATAGCATAATAATTGCGAAAGAAACGAGAATAAACTCTTGGAAGCAACCTTCTTGCTTGTATTCTCTTGAAGATACCCAAAGATTTCAGTTTTAAGGGTTTTTATTTTGTTTTGTTTGGCTATGTTTTTGTTTTGGCTTTGTTTTGGATTTTTTTTTTTTTGTGTGTGTGTGTGTGTGTTTGGTTTTTCTTTTCCCCTGGCTTTTATGTACTTTACTGTGCACAGCACAGCTCTGGGCAGAGAACCAACCCAAAACCACTTTTTGTGTCACTAATACAGTGAGATGAGCCGGTGAGGTGGGTGTTTTAGGCATCTCTTGGGTTCCAGGCCATTTCAAGAAGTGCTTAAGGTTCAGTTCTTCTCCATTGATAAAATGCAGCTGGTAGTGCTTGTCCAGTTCACAGTGGTCTGAAGAAGGACTGACACTACCAAAACCCTTGCCTGCTCAGGTCATGAGATTTATATAAGTAGGCCCACATTTAATCTCTGTAGGACACTTGAAGCATCATTTCTCTCATTTCACAGTCAGTTTGAGGCATGTTGGGAGCGACCGTTGGCTGTGACCAGCAGGATTAGGGAAGTGATCTTGCCACTGTAATCCTGCTACTGTGATTGGCACTGGTGAGGCCCCACCTCAATTACTTTGTTCAGTTTTGGGCACCTTAATACAAAATGGACATTGAGATGCTGCAGCAGGTCCAGAGGAGGGCAACAAGGCTGTTGAAGGTTTTGGAGAACATACCCTGTGAGGAGCAACTGAGGGAGCTGGGGCTCTTGGGTCTGGGGAAGAGGAGGCCGAGGGGAGATGTTACTGCTCTCTACAAATACCTGAAAGGAGGTTTTACAGGGAGTGGCTTTGGTCCCTTCTCATTGGTGACAGGTGGCAGGACAAGAGGAAATGGCCTCAAGCTGCGCCAGGGAAAGTTTAGGTTGGATATCAGGAAAAACTTCTTTACAGAAAGGGTTGTTAAGCACAGGAACAGGCTCCCCAGGGAAGTGGCTGAATCACCATCCCGGAATGTGTTTAAAAATTGTTTGGATGTGGTGCTCGGGGACATGGTTCAGCATTAGGGTTGTTAGGGTAATAGGGTTAGATTGAGGTTGGACTTGATCATCTTGAAAGTATTTTCCAACTTGATCAGTTCTGTGATTCTGTGACTGTCAGTGGTTTGTTTTGCACTTTTGGTGCCCGTATATTTTTCTGACTCTTTTTGCATAACAGTACTTGGTTTTATTTTCCATTCTATGTGACTCAGGGAATATTCTATCTATGCCTGTGCTTGTTGCATGTAGTCCTGTATGGAACATAGTCCTGTTGCTTTCACTGGGATCATGAGAATCCATCACAAGGTGCACACTTAATCATCCATGATTTCAAGTCAAATTTCAAGGTTCTGTAGTAGTTTAAAAACAAAATCTTTAACATGTTTAAAAATTTATAGAAATTCTTTTGCATTTCAAGTGACAACTACAATGTTTTCTCCTCTTCTAAGAAGCCTATCTGCATCTGGACAGTCTTGCTTGTCCTTGCAGTATTTACTTGCTAATCTTTTCTATCAAAAACAGTAAACCATGTTCATCAGAGTACTAACATAGCAAGCTGCTGCACTTTCAGCATCGTAAAAATTACCTGTATCCAATCATGCTACTGCAGTGAAAGCATCTGTTGAACACCGTGTTCTGAGAGTACAAAGTTCTGTTTTGAACTGCTGCTGCTCTACCAACAAATTCAAGGAACTTCAAATGTCTCAGGAAGGATTGCAGGCACAGGTGATAGACAGTTGCATGTGTTGGAAATAAACAAGTTCAGTTCATGAGTGTCACATCCACATAAGTCTTGAGGTACGGGACTTTTTAATGTCTGGGTTGCTTGTTTGGTGTGGACTTAAAGACTTGGAATATATTCTTCTATCTGAAAGAATTCTGAACTTGTTGTTCTTGAGTTCATCTCATTTTTCATAAGTATCTCAATAGTGCTTCCTGAATACGAGACGTTTACAGGTGGAGATGGTATTTTTCTACACAAACATGTAATTTTCTGAATAGCTCCAAAAATTAGTATCCTTTTACAAATATCTTTTTTAATCTCATATTATTAAAAGCCCATTGAGTCTGAAAATTAAGTAATGTAACTTTCTGCAAACATGCATATTTTTCAATGTAATTAGAAAATGGTTTGGGTTACTGTTTTTAGGCCTGTACAGCCAAGGAACCAATTATAGGCATGGTTAGAAAGCGATAGCGTGCATTAGGCAGATTGTAACAAGGTTCTAATAATGTAAAATTGCTGCACAACAAATTAGTTTGTATAGATTCTGACAGTTGTTGCCTTTAATAAACTAAATTATTAAGCAATATACACTTGCAATGCATCCAAAATTGGAGAAAAATAGACTCCTGTTTCCTTGTCAAAATCTTCTCCATGGAGCAGGACTGTGGGCATTGATAAAGCATGGTTTGAGTTGCTTGGTTGACTTTGTGAATCTGTCTGTCCTAAGAATGTTTTTTAAGCAGATGAGACACTGGTTACTACTTTATGAAGACTTTGTCAGGCACCTTCTTTTTGCTGTTAGTCCCAACAGATGCATTCACAATCTTTTGGGCTGCTGTTTAGTAAGCTAAAGTTCGGGGTTTGTTGGTTTTTTTGTTGTTGTTGTGTGCTTTGGTGGTTTGGTTTGGTTTGGTTTTGGGTTTTTGTTTGTTTGTTGGGTTTTTTTTGTTGTTTTCTTTGGTGTGTTTTTTTGTTTTGTTTTGTTTGGGAGGGCTGTTTGGTTTTTTTTAATGTAATTTATGAAAAATGGTGACTAGGTTAATGCTGCCTGTTTATTTTCACTACAAACCTGAGCCAAGGTTTAAACTCGAGTCTCCTGAGAGCGCTCAAGAGCTACTGATGTTGTAATTCCATATACCTATTGAATTGCAACTCTGAAATCCAGGAACCTGTCTTTCCCTGTAGTATAATGCAATAAAATAAGTTCTATCTAAATTCTGGAAATCAGGCTGTTCAGTCATTAGCTTTATTATGCTTTCATGTCCTGAGCTATGCTCCAGCTGCAGCTTTGAGAACCACTGTGGCTGCCAAATAAGGTTTGTATCTACGTTGGTGAGTCTCTGTTTTAGTGATATGGGCTTTAATGAGAAATGACACAATTATGATATAACCTGCTTTCAGCCCAGTTTAGGACCAAGTCCCACTGTTTTGCATACCTAAACCAATTAAAGCCCGGTTTGATGTGTGTGTGTGTTCCATCTCAGAAGTGATGCTTGATATTTATTCTGAAGGAACTGAGGCTCCTGCAACACCCAGTCACTGCTTGGCGTTTGGCTCTTCCCTTCTCGCAGCCCAAGAGCAGCAAGGACAGACCTTATTCCCAAGTGTCCTTGGCTGCTGGTACTTACAGTGTTTGAGCTCTTGCACTTTTCTCCTGAGAGAACATGGGGGCACTGACTTAATGGGGGATAAATGAGATTGAGAGGGGATTTGATAAATGTTTATAAATATCTGAGGGCTGAGTGTCAGGAGGAAAGGGACAGCCTCTTCTC
>JANIJG010024271.1:24610-42680 GCA_024611175.1 Megaceryle torquata | reverse complement strand
TCCTTCTCTGGAGATTTTCAAAACCCACCTGGCTGCGTTCCTGTGTGACCTGTGCTGGATTCTATGATCCTGCTCTGACGGGGTGTTTGGACTCAAAGGTCTCCAAGGTCCCTTCCAACCCCTGACACCCTGTGATAAATGGAAAGATGAATGCTGCTCGTTTTCTGTGTTCATGTTGTGAATGAACCTCCTCTCATCATGAATTCCAAGTCAGGCACAAAATATGTAGCAACCTTCTGCTCTGAGACTGGTGACAGTGGTAATGGCTGATGTCTTGAGATAAGTTGCTGGAGATTTTGTGTAGAATGGCAAGGAAAAACAAATCAAACAAACAAACAAACAAATAAATAACCCCAAACAAAACAACAACAACAAAAAAAGGCCTAAATTTGAAAATGGTAGCATTGAGGGTTTTCAGTAATGAGAGAGAAGGGCAGCTTTACAGTGCTGTTGAGTGGCTTACATTTTGAAGGCTGCTTTTCCAGGAAAAAGAGTTGCAATCTTCATTTTTAATAAGTATGCGAAGTAATGCCTATAGCATTTGCAACACCAGTCATGAAACAATACTAGTAGAGGCAACCTTTAAAAAATAAAATACTACTGCTTTCCACTTTGGTAAAAATTATTCCCGTGTTTGATTTTTTTCTTTTCACTGAAAATATACACATAAAAACTAAAGGCTTTAAGTGAAGTAGTTTGAATTATGATCAGGCCAAAGAACTGGACTATCTCTCAAATAGAAAGGAGGAGAATATCTTTGTCTTGTTTCCAAACAGTCTGACCGAGTAACTTTATAGAAGTGTAGAAAAGCAGTGTCCTTTGATAGACAATACATAAGCAACCTATGAAAACCAGCAATGTGCATCGGCTCCTTGGAGATGATACACAAAATAGTAAAGGGAAGAACAGAAGGGGGGGAAGGAAGCACCTGTCTTCCATGCATGAAGACTAGTGGGACAATAAGAAATTCAAGTCATTTTGCTTCAGTTTTTTGGTTCTTGTATTTTTTTCATTTAGTGTTTGAAAGACATCTCTTCTGAAGAATGCACAACACCCTAAAGCTCAAAAACCTGTCTGCTCAAGATACGCACCAGTCAAAATTACTGTAGATGTATATACTGCTTCTTCCTTGATGTACTCTCAGCAGCTAACCAAATATAAGACCTTTTGAGCACCATCAGTGTACTCTGAAAATATCCTTTGCACCGGTAATGTGTGGCTTTCTGAATTGTTAAAAAAGATGAATTATGGAAATGATAGTGGATGAGGAAGAGAGGAAAAGATGCACATTTACTTGGGACGTTGCCTTGGGGTAGCCAAAGCAGAACATTAATATTTTACAGATAAAGATCTTAAACTCCATAGTTTCATTTTCAGAACATGGAATAATTGTTTTGCTAACAGGTGGAGTTTAATAGTGGCAGTTACACTTGAAGATGTGGTACTGCTGAAGCTTCGCTGTCTGTAGCATTTTAATCCATGTCTGGTTGTCATCTACCTGGGGAGCTTTATGGAGAACGGTAATTGTCTGGGGATGTAAACTTACAGGGTAACATTTTATGTTGATTTTTTTTTTATTTGATTGTGTTTATGACCCAAATACTTAAAATTTGCACTGCACAAACTGCCCTTTTCAAACATCCAAGTAGTCTCGCTCAAGTCCCTTTCAGCAGAATTAGGGTTGTTGGCAATTTTTGGAGTCTTACTCTGTGATGACTGTTTATGTTTCCTCCTGAAATTACTGTGTCTGATGTTATCAAGGAAATACCTCTTATCATGTTTACTTTATAATAATAGATACTATTCAGTGAATTGTGAGCTTAAACTTTGTATGTGATAAATGATTTATTGTCAGCTTAACTTCTGATGCTGTGTTTGGTTGTGCTGTGCAAGCTTCTGAATTACAACAAAATACTTGGCAATCAGTGCAACCCTACTTGAAAACTAAACAGATTTGCTGAGATTTTATAGAGTGAGTCTAAGAGGCTGACATGAATTTTTCAGCCCAAGACTTTGGTTTTCTCTAGGCCACCTCTCCTGTTAGTTGTGGGGTTTTTTTTGTCTCAGGTGTGGCAAAAAAGGGATCTGTGGTGCTCTCTGCGGAGTCAAAATGGAAAATCAAATATTTTTTGTAGATGAACAAATCTTTATTTTTTTCACAGATTACTTGGATTTCAGTTTCATTGCTGCTGACATTTGTTGGTTGGATGGTCTTTGGTATAGAGGGATTAGAGGGAATAAATTATAGCAAGCAGATCAAATATTTCAGTGGTAACATTTGGGTTTATGCAAATGGAGGGAGAAGCAGACCAGAAATTACCATGCACTGATAGGAGAAATTAAAAGTAAGGCTTTATTCATGCCCTGAGCTCGTTGAAGATCCAGGTGCACGCATTGCTTTAAGTTCAAGAGAGAGACGTACATTTTTATTTAATGTCAGTTTATACCAATTTCTTCTTCTGTACACATGCATTTCATCACCTTAGTAGCAGTCTTTGCTATAGTCATACAAGAAGAAAACAACATAAAATATTATTAATAAAGTGGTTTAGTGGGGAAGACAGCACTAAACAATACTTCCCAAAAGTCAGTCACTTCTCTCTCCCTGATGGACCACGTTCAGTTTATAAAATGCACATCAGTACTTTTTATGAGCACATAATTTACTTTTGTTTCTTTTTTTTCCCCCACTATACTTGATTTATTATCAAAACAAGCAAAAATCCTAGACAGTCATTCAAAAAAGATAAGCTACTTGTTTGTTGAAAATCAATTTTTGATTATCTTTTAAAAAATTGCATTGACGTAAGACTTTCCAGTCTAATAGTGATAAGAATTTAAGTTACAAGTCATGAAAGAGAAAAATCTGAAATGGAAGGTGCTGCCCAAAATCTTGGGAGGGTTGCAAACAAAGCTGTCAGTTCAAGATTAAGTCATTCTAGTTTGGATATCTATATTCCTTTCATTTAGAGAAGTACAAGACACTTTCCTCTGTATTTTCTTTCAGTTAGCAAAATGGAAAAGGTTGTGGAAAAAAACTCACCCATGAAATGGGTAGACAGGGCTCCATGCTGGTTAAGGAGCACGCCCTGGTGGCAGGTTAATCCAGCGTGGTGTTCTTGGGTAACTGTCCTGCAGCTTCACCAATATTAATCAATTGCTTCAAGAGAGTGACATTTTCACAGCATCTTTTCAAATTTACCTGTGCCAAAACAAGTGTGATAGGTTTATATGTGGCACCATGACTTGTATTGGTGGTAGTGTGATAAAATTCCTGCTCTGTAATTAATTTTGAAATGGAGAAGTAATGTATGCTTTTGTATATGGCTTTAAAATGCATAGATATTTTAAGATATTTAAGCTGCAGAGGGAAAGATTTCATGCTCACGATGCACATATTCCTATGGAGTGTGAGCATTTTAGTAACAGATAGAGTCATTAAGCTTGCCAGTTAACATCACATAAAATATGGGGCTCTCAAAATTATCCACATTTCTGCAGTGTTTTCTGGTTTTTGTCCTCTCCCTGAGGCTGATAAATCTCTTTAGCCCTTCCCCTCGTGCTCTTATTTTTTCTTTAATGAGACTGTAGCTTTGCAGTTTGATTCTTTTCAGATTCTATGAAATACGTGTAGATAGCTTGTAAGAAAGAAAAAATAAAGACTTAAGCATGTAACTAGATGCATTACCACAGCATCACTGCAGAATGCAAGTTAGAAGAGCGAGTACAGTAAGGGAAATTCTACTCTGTGATTATAGGTGAGCACCCTCTGATGTGATGAAATGAAGCACATCACTTGGTAGGAATGTAATTAAATGTGAATTTTTTATCCTACGTGCTACAAAGTCTGTCATGTCACAAAATTCTATTAAAAAAAAAAAGTGAATGTATTGGCACTATGTAATGTCTTTGCAGCACATGCAATAAATTTTACTCTTATTTATTCATTTGAAACAGGATAAAAATGTTCCCAGGATAAATATAATTTGGGGGAATCTCTGATGATCGCATCATGTGATGCAAGTGACTGCAGAAGTAGCTGGCTCCTAGGATCCATCCGAAAAATGACCTTTGTTGCTTAGTCATTCTTAAAAGACCAGTTAAGTTGGGCTGTGCATTTAATTCTTGCTGTGAACCTCTCAGCCCCTCTATCCCATGGCAAATTAGGTAACTTTAAATAACTTTCCTGTTGGTGGTGGAGGGAGGCTCATGCAGTGATGAATTCCTAGTGTGCTGTGTGTGTTGTGGTATTGTGTATGCTCTGTGGGGAACTGTGGAGAGGAGAGGAATTCCTCTTCCAGCAGCTTCTGTTGAATGGGTGGTAGTACTCGGCTCTCCTGTAGGGCCTCCTGCTCCTTTGTCTGTTTGGCATAACTTTGGGGATAGTATCAATTATTTACTTGAAACAGAGTTTAAATGAATGAAAAATACTTAATGTAAATGTAAAAAGCACAAAGTTCAAAGCACGTAAGTGTTGAAACTTATTGCTCCCTCTTGTTTGTTCAGCCAGCAGGATCAGCATCCTCTTTTGCACTCCAGTGAGAGTTAAAGTTGGGTTTTTTTTAACTTCTGATTTTTAAAATTTTTTTTAATTACATTTTAGCAGTTGAAATATACAGTTAGGTTCTCAGACATTTGTGCAGGCAGTACATAATAGCCTATCAGAGAATGAAAATCACATTCATATAGGATCAGGACCTTTTCACTTATCTTGTGAGCCACTGTCAGTGTTGTTACGCAGAAGGCCCAGGACTCTTTTCAATTCCAGGGGGTGGCACTGGAGTGTTTTTCTTGGAAATTTAATAATACACTGACTTTTATTATGAGGAAGCTGGTGATCTCCAAGAGATGCTGTGTTGCATTTACTTCTCACACCTCTAAGTCATAGTATTTATATATTTTAATTCTGAAAAAAAGAACTGTTAATAGATAAATATTAATTAAATATTAATTAAACAAATGCTGCAGCTTCCCTATACGTGGAGGAGTGTAGTGCCATCAGTGTTCATGGCATTCTTCCTTCCCTAACCCAGGGATATTCCCATAGATTTGGAGACTGATGTCCACTCAGGTGTCAGGTGCTCTGGAAGGAGGGAGAAGTTTATTTGAATCCTTTGGGAATTTAAACACTGAAAATGATCACTAACCAAAATATTCTGCAGTTCATCAATCAAAACAAGGAAAAAAAAAGAAACATTTTCAAGTCTTGCTCAGCTTAGTAACAGAATAAATAGCAGAGGGCTTCTTAGAGGTCAATGATTATTTTTAAGATGATGGGAAGTCTTCAATGCTATGTGCTGTCTAAGGCATGTGTTGCCTTCCTTGGATTGAATCCTTGTTTTAGGGAGGTGTTTGGGAGGTTTCCAAGTTATCCGTGATGTATTTTGTGAGCCTTTGTGGCTGGAGTTAAGTATTCAGAAAATAATTTGCCGTTTTCCTCATTCTCTTCCATTTGGGGCAGGGTTATCTCTTTTACTATTAAGTATGTCCTGCTTCAAACAGCATTTTTTCTGATACGTGGATTCTTTTATTGTGGTGTGCAGACAGTGTTCCCACACCTTCAAGCCTTTCTCCTTAATCCCCTAGTTTACATAAAATCTCTCTTTAATGATTTATTTTGTAATGAATATTGGTGGTAGGAATCATTATGTTATACAAATACAGGTTCAGTAATTGTTGTGATCACAGATACATAATGTACTTAACTCCTGGAGAGTGTTTAAGTTTTGAAGTAGCTTCTGGAAATTAGGAGATACTCCATGAGGATATTTTTAAGGATTCTTTCATCTAACATGTTCTTTTTCATTTGTTAGTGTTAAATTCAGATCCAAAATGGTCAGTTTCTAAAACAGATTATGGCCTTGTTTATCTTATCTTTCTTTTTTATCTTGCTGCTGAACGCAGCTACCGCATCAATACGTAGCCATTTGTAAACTTTGATCTCAATTCTCATAAAGTTCCCCTTTGCAGTACGGGCAGCCAAAAAGAACAGAAATTCCTTTCAAGCTAATGCTCTGTGATAGGGTTGTTTTCAGCTAAAAGAGTGCAACGACTATAGAGTTGAAATTGTGCCTGTCGTTTATTTTTTTTAAAATAAATTCCATGTAACTAATCAAAAGATGGTCTTTAATTTTTGTTAGTTTCCTACTGATTCCAATATATGCTTAGGTATGAAATAAACAGAATGTTCTAATGCTTTCAGTAAAAAGACTGGTAGAAAATTAGCTTTTATCCTTTTTTCATCCTTTAAAATAAATATTGATAGAAACTATCATAATATGGTTTGTGTTACAGGTGGTGTAATACCAAGGGCTGTACTGCTGCCACATCACAGTTTTGTGGGGTTTCAGAGAGTAGTTCTGGTAAGGACACTCAATGATTTATCTATATTTTTTTTGTCATAAAGTGGACTGATGATTTGGTACAACTTAGTATTAGTAATTGTAATTCGTGCGTTCGCGGTATGTGGTAGGTGCTGGCTTCTGCAGTCTGCTGAATCTTTACATTGTGTTCTTTTATTCAGTGATCTTTAACAGCTCCTTTTGGAGCTGTTAGTGTCTTGTGTAAATCCATATTCCATTCATTGAGAGTTGTTACGATATAACACGTCAATTCACAGCATGGAAATATTAATGAATAGACCTTTTGACAAAACACCTTGTAACAGCCGTATTGACTGCCCGAAGTGTGGAGTTACTTTGCCTTGGTGTGTATCAGTTTTTTTAAAAGGGGAAAAGTTTTGATTTTGACATGTCTTTGTCAAGTACTAAAGTCTTGGCTTCCTAAAGGAAAATATGAATATGTGATCCAGAGGGCAAATATCTAGACCATGTGCTGTTACTAGTCTCCTCTACTGAAATTTTGTATGTAGTCATAATTTTAGCAGTTTTTTAAAATTTAAATGTATGTGACTTCAGTCCCTTTATCAGTTCTTTTGATTTTGCATACTTAAACATATTTTCTTATCTCTTCTCTATGGCTAGAGTTATGAGGGAGATGAGGTTACCTTACCTTTTCTAATAAAGGGAAACTTCGTTCTGAAGCAGAATAGCCACACTTCTCAATTGTGCTCTTGCACAATACTGTGTTTGTTCTTTCAGCAGCAGACGACTGATACCACATTTCTATCTTAGACTTTTTAATATAGACTGTAATTTAACAAATGTCTTGTGGGTGTAGCAGATGTCTATTTTTTTTTTTTAATCACAGTCCTTTAAATTTTTTTGAAAACTCTATTTGTGTACTATTTTAGGTCTATAGAGGGCACTCAAAGACAGAGTCAGTTTGTTTGGACAAACCTTACCTTGAAAGTAGACCCCCAGAAAGTAGAGAAGGATATTGCTGATTGGTCTTTATGGCCTTGCTCTTGCAAGGAACTATTGTACTGGCTCTGCTCCAACAAATCACTTAAGCAATTGGAGCCAATGAGACTAGAATATGTTTAAATACTCTTCTGGATTGATCTGTATCTATGGATACTTGACAAGCTTTTTTTTTTTTTTTGCCTTTTTTGGTTTTTTTCCCCTTTAAAACAAGGTGGGGTGCACAGGAAATTTGTAAAGGAATTCTATAACCTAGTCTGTGTTGGACATATCAGGGAGGATGGGTGCTTGCTTGAGAAGTCTGGAGGCTGATAAATTAAGGAAGCAAAAGGATGCTATTTGAAGGCGTCAGTGATTTGGCATAGAGACTGAAGCCATTTTCCCCTCCACCACTGCATTAGATTGGTCTGTCTAAAATATTTGGGTGAGGTACTATTCATACTGTATGGTTTCCAGCCCTATAGGTACATAATACCTTGAGCGTGCACAAATCATGCGTGTAGTCTTACTTTAGAGTCTCTAAACCTTGGAGTGGAATAGACTTTCAGATTCATATGAAAGAAATGGCATTGTGAAGTTTTGAGTAGCATTACTCAGGAATGTTAAATAGCAATTGTGCAAAGTAAAGACATCATAGCTTTATAAATACTGTAAGAAAAGAAAGATGATGGGAGTCTAAGAAATACTGAAAAGTTTTTCAAAATGTTGTGAGGAGTTTGTGCAGTACTTACTAAAGTATAATGTCATCTGGAGAAGTCATGGGCTTTTTCCTCTCTGTCATCTTTTTATTTTCAAATAATGTTCCCATTACTGGAAATGCATCAGCAGAGTTCTTCATGCATGGAACCTGTTATTCCAGTGTTTGAGGTAAGGTAAAGATAAGCAAACATGGTGGGTTTCTTTTTTTGAAAAGCCATTCTATCTAATTTGTTAGAATCTGAACTAGAAGAAGTAGTTACTGTGATGGCTTCATTCTGCAAAAGATAGAGGTCATTTGTGGGACAATTTGAGGGCCGTTGCAGTGCAGCTGCCTATGTAATAGTAGCCTGCAGTTATAAGACATGGTGTATTTCTATCTGCTGATTTTTTTAACTTGACTAAGCAAAACTGTTTTCTCTACACAAAGCTATGATTTTTCCAGCTGTACCAGCAGAAGCTGACTGTTCAATTTAGAATAGCACCTTGTAATGGTGGGAGGGGGCAGGGGGGGAATCCTTATCAGACAGATGATAAATCTTCAGGTTTTGGATAGTTTGTTTCAAAGGATTAATTAAAAAAAAAAAAATCAGTAAGAGCCGATGTCTCATGTTGGTCTAAGCAGTCAGAAAGAAGAGGAAATGTCCTGGGTTTGAACTTTTTATCTTAATTGGATCCTTTGTAACTTTCAGCCCATTTGATATAGAGTTTATTCGGTAGACTTTCCTGCTTCTACTGTACAAAGCCAACAGCTCTAAATTTAAAGGTTTTTATGTGTGTGTATAGGCACTCATGCAGGTATTTGCATACAGCTTTGAAGGAATCCTCCTTCACAAAACAAAAGCTTTATATACACCAGGCTGCTTTCTTTTTTTAATATTTCATGTCCTATAAAGAAAAGTAAAAATAGTGGGTTTTTAAATCACCTTTTAATATTGTTTGGCTTTTTTAAAACTCATTGTGCACACCTCTGTGGGTGTGTTCAGATTCTTTTTACTAGACAGACCCTCCGTACAATGCCAAATTCCCAAGAAGAACATTTGGTACACTTCTTTAATCTTCTGAGATCAATAGTGCAATTGCTTCTATGGATACAGGTGACTTTATAATGTGTAGGAGCTGTCTAGAGCTGTATTGTGGCAGATTTGATGTTCATCGGGTCTCTGGTAACTTTCTTTCACAGCAGTATAAATATTCCTCTAGACTTAAACACTGATGAAGCATTAGAACTTGGCATGCATTCAAAGTTGTCCTTAGTCTAGCTTAATTTGAGTTAGGTAAAACATGCCTTTTTCTACAGACAAGGAAAGAAGATTGTTTTTATTTTTCAGGGTGTTTTGTAAAAAGAAAAGATTGCTCTTGATGAGTGAAGATATTGGAACATCTCCCAGTAAAAAACCAAAAAGAAGTATATTACAGGGTATGGAAAATCTGGTCAAGGATGATGCATGTACTGCATGTCTTTTCTATGGGTTATAGGCATAGCACCTCAGCATATATGTATATATTCTGCCAAAAGGCCCTCGATAACAGCTTCATTTAGGGGAAGAAAACAGTCAGGTGCTGAAGGCATAAGGGGGACCAACTTGATGTCTAGACAATCCTTGGAGGCATGAGTGAGTTTTTCATGAAAAGTGTATACATGAAGGGAAAAATCAGTACCATTTCTTATGGAAATTGGGGTAATAGCTAGCATAGATGGAAACACTCTGCCCAAGTACATAGTGCTAGGGCCTAGACAGTACCAGTTTTGCTCATGACAACTTACATGGTCTAACTTTGAGATGAGGAGACTGAATGTCTACACTGAAGGTGGTTGTTGTGCAGAAACTGAAAATTACATAAATTAAGAAAAGAGAAACTTGGAAAATGTTCTGGCCCTTGTTGCAGAGTTACTGTGAGGGGACGAGGTGTTTTGCTGGCAGTACTTGTGTCCTGGCAAAGGACTTGTGTCTGCAGCTCAGCTTCTTAGGTATCTGAGTGTCCAGTCCCACAGTGGAAGCTGGGGCATGGGCTGTGCAAGTCACTTCATTGCTTCTCCCATTCTTTGGTTATTGCTTCGCTGCCTCCTGGACTGTATGTGGAAGAGGAAGTGACAGCTATGAGAGACCAGCAATGTCAGGATGGTGACCCAGGAATGCCCCATCTTTTATTTCTGCCCTCACAACCTACCTCAGCAGCCTTTGTAACCTGCCTCGGACTGCTGTTGCCAGAGCCGTCTCGAGCTGCAATGGCTGGTGCAGCATCTCTTGTGCTTGTGTTGCTGTTGCTTTATTTTTCTATTACTTCCGAACAGATTGTATTTGTATTGTAGATTGGTATTTAGTGCAGTGAAAGAAGAAATGAAAGTTTCACTTAGGTCTCACATTTTTGTTATTTTAGGTCATAAATAGAAAGTAGGACAAGCAAGTTGAGCATGCTGTGTCACAGCATAAGACAATGAGTCCTTGCATACTGTCTGTGGCTGCCATTGGTCGTGTTCATGAGTGGCTGTGCCCAGTCTTCCTTATGAGGGCTAAGATCATGCACAGCAAAGTCTTACTGTAATACTTGATTTAAACGTGATGAATAAGAGCAGCTTTTACTCCTTGGATACCCAAAATAATGTTTGTCAGACAGTGTTTGTTTCTTAATTTATTTAATGGGTTTTGAGAGATGCGTCAACTTGACTTTAGGAAGTACCCAGAAAAGGCAAGTACTTCTTCACTGGAAGTCAATTCCAACAAGGCTTCTAAGTGATTTAGGTGCTTCTGAAAAATTTAGCTACCCAATTTCAAAGTCTACCTGAAGTTAAATCTTGTGGTGCTTAAGTCAGTAGAGTTGTTTTCTGATCCACTCCAATGGTACTTTTTCTAAAATAATTTTGTAAGTGTTAAAGTGATTTAAATTAGTACATCTCTCTGTTTTTCTGAGGAATGCTTTGATTCAATAATTCATTCCTGCTAATTAGTCTTTAATTAAAAAAAAAAAGCCTAGGTGAAGATGGTTTCGTAATGTCCTTCTGCACTTGATCATGCTCGCAATAGTAACTGTCTCATTTAAGCTCACACACTACAATTTTATTATTCTTGAACAAAAATGTGCTAGTGCTAAGGCAGCTTTTAAAGACTTAAGAGCTGCAGTTTGCACTTAATACTGTTGTTACATTTGGATTTATTTGGGAGTATGGAAAGTGGTTTTGTAGGTGGTAGCTGGAGTGGTTATGAGGAAAGGACGCTTGTTTTGCAGATTAGCAATCTAGTAAGACGGGTTGTGGAGGAGTGTGGGAGTAGACATACCTAATGTAGATTCTTTTTTTCTAACATTTTCTAATGTTCTGATGTATCTAATGTTGCTGGGTTTTTTATGTTCATAGGGCCAGTTGCGGAAACATGTTATCTGTTCCTTTCGGGTTTGTGAAAAGTAGGGGTTTGGGTTTTTTTAAGATCTCGAACTCATAATGCTTATTTCCCTGCAAATTCCCACAAGCTCATATCAGGCTGCTTTGGTAAACAGGGCTGGATGTGAAACTGCTTAGCTAAAGGAGAGAGATGAGTTATTTAATCTGAGGGTAAACTTTCTTAAGCCTTCTTCAGAATTCTCCATTCATGCATAATGCTGTGGTCAATCATGAGTTACATGTCATTAAATCTTTTAGGTGAACATCTTAGGGCTAGAAAGAACTTGTCAGTTTACATTTAATTTATTCCAGTCTTTAGGATATGTTTCATGGCTGCAGAGACCTTTGAATACTAAATATGATGAATGTTAGCGCATATTTTCAATATCAAATCCTCTGTCCAACTGCAGTTAGGTTCTCAGCATGTTTAATATCTGGGTTAATAGAAGAAAAAACATGTCTAAAGCACAGTGTATTTCTACTATTAACATGCGTTAAGTACCAATCTACCTGTTTGTCATCAGTCCACAACTCATGAATAATACTGGCTTTGTCCAAAGTAGTCAGGAACCCACAACAAACCCCTTCATTCTTGGTATAATTAATTCATTGCTATCTCTATCTGAAGGGCACTGTTTGCTTTTTCTTCATCTCAATTTAAAAAAAAAGATAAAAAATCTGGCCTCCAATAAGTAGCAGATTCTGATGTAGTTGCTTTTGATTAATGACACTAAAGCTGGAGATGATACTTTCCTTGTTAACAGCTTACATTTTCCTGACTTGAAATTGTAATAAATTTTAACTGAAGGATCTTCTCTGTGCCCTGTGAGGTTGTTACATTTCTTTTGGGGCGGGGTTTCTTTTTCTTGTTTGTGTTCCCCCCCCCCACCTCATGGTATTTTCTCACAGGGGTTTTAAATTTCATCCTTCACTTTCAGAAACAGTGGTCTCAGAGCTCTTAGTATTCAACAAAACATCTGCCTCAGGAAAAAAAATTGGCAGCTTTCACACACGCTCACAAAGGAATTTCAGAAAAATAGTTATCCCCAAACTAGATACTGCCAGAGTACATTAGTCCAAACCTTCTTTTCTCATGGGAAAGGCATATAAGACTAGGCTTAAGAATCGGGTAATAAGCCAGATTTATTTATGTTTAGAATAGATCTCTTCACCTGCTCTGTGAACAGAGCACCTCATTACTGCCTCTCTTTTTTTCCCCCTTACCAAGTCAGGTATTTATATCCCCAACACTGTGGAAGTTATGTGCTGTGCCTGATAATCCAAGATATTTTCAAAACTGGCGTAGGAGTTGGGGAAGATGCTCACACATAGAGAGAAAATCCCTTCTCCTTGGTATTCCTCTGCAGGAAATGCCTCTTTTGCTTTGTTTATATGGTTAATACTATTTCTACGGTAGTTCTGTCAACTTGTATGCTGAAAATTAAACCTGTGCTTGAATACTGGCTTTGTAGGTGCTAAAAAAGCTGAGGTGAGAGTATTCAGGCTCATACTTCAAGGGCGGGGTGAGCGAGTGGATCCTGTGTTGAAAAAGGTCATGTTCTTTTAGCTGTCTGTGTCCAGACTGCTGTAAGTGTGTTTGGTTTTAGTTTGTCTTTGGTTGTTCACTGAGAAATACTAACCAGGCCCCAAAGGCTTGCAGAAATTTAGGGTAATTACCTAAGTAATGATAGCAACCTTAATAAAACATAAACCCTAAGCATTTCACAAAACCCTATCCAAAACCCGTGAGGCACTCGAATGGGTATTTCAAAACTTAAGGCTCTAGAAAAATTCATTCCTGTACCGCCAAATGCTCTTGGATCTCCTGAGCAAGGGCTTCTTGGGTCTGTACAGACTCAACCTTGCAAGGCACGCCGCAGGGGAAGTTTTGGGGTCTTTTTGTTTTACTTTTGGTTACAGAAAAACTATAGATGTGCATTATGGAATGGACTTCAGCGAGGAGATCCCCAGCCTTTTTCTCACACAAGTTGTAGATGTCGGCATGGTGCACAGGGGTGCCAGGAGAAGATGCTAGCTGGCTTTGGGAGGTGCACTGTTGTCCCAGTTTCTACACTTGTTCAGATGCTGTTGACTCCAATCTCTGCTGTGCTTTGTTACTCTGCATCGGTATAACTCCAAATGACTTCAATTTGTTTTTGTTATGGCAGCATTAAAAAAACCCCTTTCTGATCAAAAATGAGGAAACCCACTGTGGCACATACACTGAAGTGAGTCAGAGGCCTTTCTCCTGCAGGCACTTCAAGACATGACTCAGGGCATAAGGCTAAACAAACAAGGACAAATAAGATGAACAGGGCTTAGTAGGAATAGAAATCACTGTTGTTGAAAATGAATTGAATTTTTTTCAACCACCAGAGTCATTTGTGCAAAATGTTAGCAGCTCATGTGTTGTAATGGGAAAGCAGCAAAGGAAGATAGAAAAAGAAATGACTGGGCGAAGTACGGGGGAAGTACAGATAAAGTACAGATAAAGTTCAGTGCTCCTGAAAGCAGTTGTAGAGATGAATTCAGGAGTGCAGAGTACATGTAGGCAGTGTGTGGTGAAGAGGTGAAAACCAGGGCAAATGCTTGACCACAGGATCAAGATTGTATGTCAGATCAAGAGATGAAAGGTAGAAGATGGATCACCAGCTTGGGAAAGATAGCAAGTGCAGTGGCTAGGAAATGTAAAAGGTTGATGGTATGGGGAAGGGGAAGAGGAGTCCATTCACCGGTATGAAAATGTCCCCAGTCAAGATAGGGGTGCTGTTGTGGGATTGCATAAATACCTTTCCACAGACGCTTGTAAGAACCATATATGCTGGTTTATTACCATCAGCTAACAATACAAATATTTAAATCATAACAAATGGAATCTGTGCCAGGCTACGCGGTCACTAATCATCGTTCCACAGTAAGATTTACAGAACACACCCCCTCCCCAAAACTACAGATGTTTGAAAACAAGACTAATTACAAAAGTCTACCCAAACTTAAGTAGTTTTTCATTGATAAGCAAGTAGCATTAGTCCAAGATCAGAGTGAATCTTTTTTTTTTTTTTTTTTGTAAGCCATCAGTATGCAGGTCAGCAGCAGCATCATAGTGAAAAACTGTGTCACTCAGTGCACCAATACCCATCAGCTCAAGCGATTGATGTAGATGTAATCACTGTCTCTGATAGAAATAAAGTCAGGGTAATGGAACATTGTCACAGGATCAATGTCTCCTGTTTTGAAAATAAACCCCCTCAGCTTTGCCTTTGCATTTATGTACCAGCAGGCGACCACATCATTCAATTCAATTGACACAGTTCCTTAGAGCCCTGAATGATCTATTGTGGGAACATCAGGAACAGCATATTGGAAAAAATTGAATGTTCTTGATCAGACTTACAGGCCACATTATTCAATGGGTTTTCCAGCAGTGAAAATGAGAATAAATCAGCTGAAAGCAGAAACTTAGCACAGTATGGAGATCTTTAACACCATTTAACTGTTTAATTTCTACACATTCTTGATCAAAAATCTTGAACCATAGCACTTGTGTTTATTTTGAGTGGTGTGTGGTCACAAATAGAAGACATTTTTTTTGGATGTTGCCTCTACCTTACTTTCAGCAGAAGCTCTTGATAGAACTCATTTTGACTGACTCAAGCACTCTTCTTAATCAGTTATTTTCTCTGAATTTTTTTTACCAGTGATCCAAGCAAGGATTAATGGGTGTGTTCCTGCATTCATCCATAATTAATCTTTTTACTAAGGCTTTAGTGCAGTACAGGAGATTTGCAATCATATAGTTGCATGCTTAAAACTGGGTGCACGTGGAGGGGGTTTGCTGGATTTTAAACAACATAGTAGATAGTGCTTCTTCCAGTTTTCATCTTTCTTGTGCTTGATTCCAGCAACCTACTGCTATTCCATGTCTAAATCCAGAGAATGTTAGTAGGCCATTATTTTAGCACTTAATAAAGCCATTTAACGGTTTTACAATAGAGACAGGGCCTATAAGTTTGAGTGCAGAAGTCTTGATTTATTTCAGTTAGGTATTCCCGAAGGATTGGTATCTGTCTAAAGGGACATCCTTCTAATGGCCTAGGAATGGGAGCTCTACAGCATGCTTGATATTACTGGTGTTCCTGTGATAGTCTCTCCAGTAAGAATATTTTCCCTTTTCGGGGACAGATGTCATTACTCCAGGGAGAGACAAGCATTTGTCTGGTACTTCCCTCTCCACTGCAGTTAGATATACGTAGCATACCAAGCCTGGAAGGTCATCCCATGAAGTACTCCATACTGACCAGACCTATACTACTGCTTCCCCAGGTGAATGTGCTAATTCTGGTCATCATTCAGAGCTGTCTATTTCTAATCAGTTTTAGAAATGCTGCATTTCCAGTTTTACTGCCATAGGCATCTGCCCAGCTTGTGTGCAGGTAGGACAGTCTAACCCTCAAGGCCATCCCATCAAGCCACAGGGTTCTTCCTTTCTGAAAAATGTGTTTTATCTGGTGTTTGATCAAGGACAACTTCATAATGCTTGGTTAGATGTCCTGGTATGCTCCAAAAATTATTTAAGTACTAAAAAAATGGTGGTACTTTTAACTTTCTAACTACGTCTGGACAGTTTGTATTTAATCCTAGTTTGTCTGCATCAGTGGCGTTGAGCTCTGTAATTAAAAGCTCTCTCCTTTGCTGCCCTCAGAGAAGCAAGATGAGGTGTTTGGGCTTTGGATCTTGCAGGGAGTTGGAGAGGGATAGATTTCATGAAGTAATCAAAATTGAGGCAGGACTTTCTGCTGGTCGTTCTACTGGCATATGGGTGCGTGTTCTGAGCAGTTGGATTTAGCCTTTAAGTTTTGAAAGAATAACATACATGGTCCTGAAGAGAGAGGTGTCAGAACAACCTTCATTCCAACAGGGTTGTAATTATCATGCAGAAGAGTCATGCCTGGAAAGACATGTCTGTTTTCATTGACACCCCCCCCCCCAAACAGTAGAAAAGTCTTTAAAATACAAATATGCAATACCTTTTTGCTCTTCTGATCCATTAAATAAGGAGAAAAATCTCCCCCAAACATACAATTTCTTCTTATGTTGCGCTGTAACAAGGGAAAAAAGAGGTTTAAGAACCTGAAGAGTGTTGAATGAAGTGTTAGTACCAGAAATATCCCCGTTTCTTTTGTCAGTCTAGGAATTTACAAAATAGGGCTGACAAGACTCACCACAAGATGCCCTATAGCTGTGCAGGAAGATATATTTATAACTCTAGAAAGCATCGCAGCTTTGTAGCCATAGCCCTGGAAATGTGATACTGAATGTACTGTCACTTGTCTCTGTGCTGCAACATCCGGAATCCCAGTCTCCTGGGTCATGCAGCATATGACTTTGGGGAGGAGATTCATAGTTCAGTAATTAAATACTACTTTGCTCTAGGCAAAACCAACAAATGGGCTTCATCTGCAGCTTATTTTGTAATAGTACTCAGGACTGTGCTTGGTATTTCTGGGGACCGAGTACTCGGCTAAGTAGACAGTAATTGTTATTTTTAGCTAAGGTTTTGGGTGGGTTTGTCAGTGTTTTGCCACCCCCCCCCCCCTTCAGGGTTGTAATTCTTTTTCTTCAGAAAATTTCAAACCAGCTTTGTCATCTTGTGTGCTTTATACTCTCAAATTGGCACAGAAAGAGTCTGTTTCCATAAATTAGGTCACTAAAGCTGAAATACAGAATGCAAATATTTATTGCCTGAGCTAAGGAAAACAATTCAGATGAGGCAAGGAGAAATGATTATTTTTTTCCAGTATTTGGAAACAAAGCTGTATACTTGAGACTGTGCAGACAAAGCAATAGAGTTAAAGGTGAACACGAGAAACATTTCTTGTTTTAAATGGCTAGAAGGAAACCTAGCAAAGCTCGATCATATGGGAAACAGTAAGAAGGCTCACTAGGTAGAATTACAGATAATTTTTTTATTCAAGTTCATATTTGACAGATTATTGAATCTTAAAATAAAAATAAAGGCACATTTAAATAAGTAATTTAGAGGTAAAAATGAAGAAAATGAGATAACTTTCGTTTTGAAATATATTGCAACAAAGCTTATGCATTTAATTAAAAAAGTTTTCCTTTAAATTCAGAAGGCTATAAAAAATTCCTAACTGCAGATTGTCAGACAGTAGATCTTTAATGAGGGTTCATTGGTATTGTGCCCAGTACAATATTACTCCTCATCTCTCAAGTGAAGATATGAAAGAGTGTTTAGAGCAATTAGTTGATACAGTTAAAAATGCAACCTTTTTTTCTTCTTTTTAAAGTGTGAGGAAACATTCATCTTGATTGAAATTGGTGTCTAATAAACTCTTACACAGGACGACATACAACTTTGGTCACATACTGCATGCTTGACGTACAGGAGACACTAGTTTGTTTTATTAGTTTTCCTTTATAAACCATTTCTCACAGGCTATACGTAACTTTTCTTTGGATGTAGCCTTACTGAGTTCAGCAGCCATTTGGGGTAGACCCACCACTTGGGGAATAGCCTTTGGAGAACACTGTAGTGAAACAGTAGCCACCAGCATCAGTGTTTTGCGGAGCCCCAGAAGCTCCACTTCTGCAAGCTACTCACGCAGCAGATTTGGTATCTCAATGAAGTCCTGCTGAAACCTCGCAAATC
>JANIJG010024271.1:0-24510 GCA_024611175.1 Megaceryle torquata | reverse complement strand
CCGTTTGACTGGCTGGATTTAAATAGCACTCTTTTTGCTTTCTTCAGCACCTCTGAGTTGATAAACCAAAGCAGGCTTGATGGCATTGGTGCCTCACCGTCTTCATTGAGCGGGATGCAGTTGAGGAAGCATTGGAGTTCAGTGTATCGGCACTTTCCTGGGCTCCTTGGGTATCATCTGCCCCTCAAGTCACCATGGCAGCAATCACACAGCTGGTGAGCTCCACGAGCAGCTTTGCCAGGCTGGGCAAGTCCCAGCATTGGTTGCAAAGAGTAATGAAGAGGAATTTTGTGTATCACACTCAGGACTTTGTTTTTATTTTTAAGAGCAGTAATACAAATGTAAAACGGAATTACGATAAAATTTTCCAAAGGACTTGTACACATCTTCCAATTTTTGGGGTGGAATTAAAAACCTACACATTCCTAGATTGGGTCAGATGATTTGAGCTTTTTTTTAAACTGTTGTGGCCATGAGGGGAAAAAAAAAAAAAAAGGAAGATTCCTAAGCAGCAATTAAGAGATATTACTGTCCATGTGCACACATGCTGGCAAAATACTTGTCTGGATTTCTTTTGAAAGAGGAAAAAAATAAAATGACTAGTGACAATATTTCTGTGGTAGGAGATTTATTGTTTCTGTACCCAGACTTCTGTTTTCTGTGGATAAATGTAACTGTCTGCTTATGTCTGAACATTAAGATTTTTCAGAGCCACCCAGTGTATTAGCTGTTCCCTTTAGCATATCATATTTGATATCAGACTAATGATTGGTATGTTAGGTGGAATTATTATTCACAGAAGCCTGACAGGTTTTTCAGTTATCCTACCTGAATAGGATCTTTAAGCCCACCTAAAACTGTAGAAATATCACTTTCTGAGGTTGTTGTTCGATGATACAATAAATTTAACTGTAGTAAATCTACTGTGCACTTTAAAACTGTGATTAAGAGATACAAAGTGCTAATCTGATGTATAAACTTCCGTTGCCAGTTCAGGGTTGTTTAAAAAAGAAAACAAAACAGAAACCACACACACGCGCACACACAAAAAAAACCCCAAAACACACACACGCACACAGAAAAAAAAGAAAAGGAAAAAAAAAAAAAACAAACCCACACAAAAACCCCAAAACAACCAACCAAAAAAACCTATTAGGCCAGGAGCCATATCAGGCACCATCTGTTCTCTAGCATTTGGCACGAACCTGGCAGAAGCGTACAAAGCTAGCATAAACATGCAGAGCAGAATAATAATTTGTCAGAAATGCGATCAGATTTGTACTGTCAGGCACCTGTTAGCCTGCAGATCTGGTGTTCATGATAGAGGAACATGAGCTCATTATATATTATAAATTTTACTTGTAAATTTTGCCCGAAGTATGAAGGTGTGTGAGTGGTCCTCAATGGGTGGTGTGAGACCCCGCCGGCTGGGGTGTCTGAGTTATGCTAGGTGTGTTCGAGAAATAAAGGTACATTTTTCCTTTGTGGAAGTTAAGTCAGAGTTGGTGTGTTGGCTCTGAGACAAGAAACCTTATTTCTGTTGAAAAAAAGTAGCTTCCAAATTACTTTTTATGCTGTTTCTGACATGGATGCAGAGTTGGAATGACTGGGTCAGTTCGTCTAAAGCACGGATGTGTGTCTTGTCTGTTCATTACCTGTGGCACATCTCATAGTTGAGTACATCTTGAGGCCACCATCTGTATAGACAGTTGACTTTTATTTTGTGACTGATATATTTTAAATTTTGAGAGTTCAGAGACTTTCTACAGAGACATAAATAAATACCTGGGTTCTCTCAATGCTCTGCTGATTCTAATTCAACAGAGTTGTTAGATACCACAGGCTCATCCTCTAGGATGCCTGTTGCTTGGTGGTGTTGGATGATCAAGGGAGAACAGGGTAATAAGTTACCTATGCTGTAATACAGTTTCATTGGCACTGCAGCTTTACTGAGCATCGCGGGGATGTGTGTGGGCTGAGAGCCTGAGAAGAGATGTGCTGAAGTGGACTTTGTTTTGAGCAGTGAATAATCAATTTTTATGTGGTCCCAGGGTCTGGAATCCCATGAGCAGTTTAGGCATGGTTTGTAAGCTCTCGTGCACATCAATTTTTCACCTGTTGGTTTGGGTTTTAATTTTAATTAATCCTGGTTTTACTAGTTAGGAACGTACTTCACATGCACTGTGACTGCTCCAAGATACAAAACAAAAGTACAGAAGCAAGTGGGAGAAATTGCCTATAAAAGCTCACTTAGAAGTAAAACAGTTGGGTGGGTGCATTGTACTTTGCCCTATTTCCTATAAGTCCACATAATATTTTGAGGAAGGCTTGGACTTTTTATAAGGGACAGGAAAAGGGCCTCAAGGATCTTGTATATTCAGGATGGATTTTATCTTGAGATATTTTTAATAGGCCTTTTGCAAATTAGGCTAGAAATCCAAGACTGGTAGGAATGGTTATTTCTACTTATTTTTGGCTCATTTTTCTTTGTCTTTTCTCGGTTATTTAATTGCTGTATCTAAAATAAAGAGCAATATTAATATCTATTAAGTGCCCAAAATAAGTATGCGACTACATGTGAAAATAGTAGATCTGGGGGACATAAACCAGTATTAAGGAAGTAGATTTGTTAGTATTGGGATATATGTGTACATGCTTTTCTATTCTTGTTTCCATTTCCATTTACACCACTTCTAAGAAATCTCCTCTGTCGCCTCCTAAACAAGCACTGGGGCTGTGTTGGGGCATTAGGGAAAAAGGAGTTCATGTGGTTCATAGGTTAGAGGGTTTATTTTCTTTCCCATTGCTGTTTTTCTTTGGCAGACATCCTTGGCAAGTTGTAACTTCCGCCTGAAGTGAGGGGGTGGCTGTGAGTGTTGAGCACGAAGAGCAACATGGCTGGTGGCCTTTGGCATTGGTGGGTCCCCTCTCTGTCCTGCCTCTGCTCCTGTTCGCCATCATCCCCTCGCTGTCAGCGTCTCAGGTCATTCCCACTGGTTATTTCCCAGGAAGCTGTGTGCAAGCTGTGTGAGCAAGAAGGAAATCAGACAGTGTGGTTTCTACAGCTCCAAACAGCAGCAGCTTCCCCATCATGTGCAGTAGGCTTTGTGGAGCTCTGAGCTGCTTCTTCAGTGGCCTGCAAAGCCTGTGCTCAAGGCTGGCGGCGTCCACGCTGCAGAGCTGGGCCATTTGCTGGGTGATGGTTGGTTTTGCCCCTAGTTTGGAGGGTGGGCAGCATAAGCCCGGCAGCCAGAATCAAGCCCGGTATCAATTCAAAATTTGTAAAGGAGAAATAATTATTGTATCCTCTCCTATCTGTAATTCTGCTGCATTCTCTCTTTAATGTGATGGTTTGCTCTTGGGATGGGGAGGGAGGTGGTTTGGCGTTGCTTGTTCTTCTCACAGTTCCTCACTCCCTTTGGCCAGGAGATAGCTGGGTGGTGGGTGTCTCCAGAGCGCTGGCTGAGACGCTGGATCTGGGATGGGGTTAAATACAGCAACGAGTTCTCAGAAAATGTAAATAACCAGCAGGGGGTAAAAAAAAAAGAAAAAAAAAAAAAGGATAAAGCAGTATCTTGGTTAAAAAACAGGAACCTTTTGCACCATTTTCAGTTTCACGTCCTCATCAGGCAAGCCGTGTGTGTATTTATTGCACACATTTCAGTGTTTTTCTAGTCGTTCGGGTGCAGTAGCCAGGGTTGCAGTGCCACCTCTTGATGGCCGGGCAGGACAGCGTGTGGCAGCACTCCCAGCCTCAGCAGCACCGCTGGTGGAAAACACTGAACCCGCCTTGAAAAATGAGACTCATTCGACTGGGGCAGGGTGAATAACACTTCTGACAGACAAGCAAAATGTTAGTGTTTTTTCTTTAGTTACCTAGCTACATAACAGGTGAATTTATGTGGTATCTCTGCATTTCTGATTCAAGTGGGGAGCTCTCTTTATATTAATAATTCAGGTCTTTATGCAGCAAATAGCACTTTCATCTGATTTCTGTGTTTTGAGCTGTCTTTTTTGGATGATGCAGCAGGATTTTAAAAATAAGTAACAAACACATGAAACAAATACTACTGTACATGTAATGTAAAAAGGCTTCTTTACGAGTTTTTAATTTAATTACCTTTCTCTATGAAGAAAAATGTTGGACCTCTTCCTGTAGAACTTATCTGTAGCAATCAGTCTTAAATAAAGATGGTTTATGCCAGGCGTGACAAGAAAAGATAGTCGAATAAAATTAAGGGTTTAGGTACACTTTTTATGTCAGGCTTTGCTGGGGGGTGTGGGATAGGAGTAGTATCCGTGTAACTCTCATGACAGGTTGTGTTACCTGAGGTATAAGTTATTGTACTGAGAAATTATTTTTTTCCTTTAGAAGTGAGAAAGATTTAAATAGTTCTGCATTTTCATTTATTTACTCTAGAAACTAAAATAATCTTCCCCACTTGGGCAGCTCTATATGCTTGAGGTGCTCTATAAACACAACATCTGGATCTTTTTGGACACATCCAGCATAACATACAGCCTTTCTGTTTCCCATGCAGGATAACCCCAGCTCTCCCACTTGTATCCCACTGGCCCAAGCTGGGTCTGAGCCCTCCAAACTCAGCTCTTGCCCTGTGTCATTTTTCCTGTGCCCTCTCCAAACCGTGTGGGCAGTGTACATGCCCTACCTCTGCCCCTGGCTATTAGCTAGGGGGGGAGGAGCTGTGCAGCTGGGACAGGTTTAGGGGTGTCCATGTGCTCATCAACTTGTCAGAGTTCATGTGTGGTTTCGAGCAAGCACACTCCTTTTGATGTCAAAGTTGTTCTGGCCTTTCCTCTTCTTGAGGAGTTTAACTGTGTCTTTCTCCTACAGCCTTATGGGACTTGTAAGAAAGTCTCATCTTGGAGAGCTCTTCCTGCTGTTGATATTGGTTGCAGTTGACTGGAAAAATTCAAAAGTTAGATGATGAAATGAAAAGTTAGAGGGATAGTGTGGTCATTTCTTTCTGTTTCCTTGGGAAATCTTGCTAGGAAAACATGCCCAGAAACAGTATGTGTGGCTATGGCACATTTCTAATAGCGATCGTAACCTTGTGGCTGTTGCTCATGCTGCGTTCACCACCTTCCTGCAACAGCGACAAATGGCCTGAACATGCAGCCGTGTAGCAAGAACTTTTCATTTTGAACAATACAAGAAAACCTGTTCTGCAGTCCCTTTTTTACATCAGATTCAGGTCAATCTTTGTCAAATAGCAGTAGAAAAGTCACTTAACTTCTTAGACTCCAATTCCATAGAAGAAAATGATGATGGTGGGTGGCTGGGTAAGAGACTTGAAGGTCTGTTGATGAAAAGTGCTGGGCGGGTACTAGGAACAGGAGGTGGGCTTTATTTCATACTGTGTTCTGGAAGCTGATGTTTTCACTTGTTTAGCAGATGTCAGGGAAAGGTCAGGATTTTCAAATATTAGGAAGTTGTGAGGATGTTTTTAGAAATTAGGCTTAAAGTTAGAAAAAACTCCTGTATTCTGTCTCTTCATCTTTGTGTTTTAAAGACTTCTGTAGCTTTGTATTTTCAAAATCTGTCATCAAAAATATGTATAGTTTGATCCACTGTTAGTCTTGCTAGGTATTTACCATTAATAGAATCAAGGGAGGTTGGGTATGTATACCCATCAATATTTTTAAAGCATTGATTGAAAGGCTAGAGAAATGTTACCAAAAATGGTTTGTTTAAAGTTCGTCCTTAATTTCAAGAATTCTTTGTGCAAATAGTAAGTTTATGGCTGAGATGTTTTCTAATTTTTTTTGTGGAAATAGCTGGGATTTCTTTAAAGAGATACAGTGTCATAGGCCATATTGCACCTTTTTAGTAAAGTAGGAGTACCTGAAAATTGAAGCAGATTAGAAAGTAAAAAAAGTGAGAACTTGCTGGGATACCAATGAGAAACCAAGTTCTTTATCTTTGGTAGCCAGCCAGAGAGAAATCCAGTTTGAAAAATGTTTTCTGTAGCAATAATGTTGATTAGATGAAACTCATATGATTATTTTTTAAAAACCTGTGAAATGAGGCCTTTTTAGTACCGAGCATTAAGCAGCACAGTTCCACAGACCATACTAATTTGCATCATTTGAGAATCCAGCCCTTCAATATTTAATTTACTGACCTTTATGTTGTGGTGAGACAAATGACTTTTTAATGACTACAGCAGACTTATTTGCATTATAAAATCAAACCATTGTCTACGCTGCCAGGGAGCTACTTACTTTATAAATATAGCGTTTGTTGAGAAATATGTATTAGGTACTAAAAATATTTAATTGACCTACTTTTTCATTTTCAGGGTTGTGTCCTTTGTTGTGACCTCATGGTTTAACTGGGAATAAAGATGAGTATAAGCAGTGATGAGGTTAACTTCCTGGTATATAGATACTTGCAAGAGTCAGGTGAGTTTTTACAGTTATGGTTGTTAAAAAATGCATAATTTATTTGGTATTCATCTGCAACTGGCTTTAGCAAACACAGACTCATTTCATTACTTTGCCAGTAGGTGTGTGCTTCTGTCTGAACTGTTTCTTGATGTTTCTTCTCAACAAGAGAATGAATTCCTGACAAGTTATCTTCTGTAACTTAATCAGATGTAGTCATTTGGAGTCTTCAGATAGTGGCCAACCAAATAAGGACTCACTGGATTGTTAGGATTGCATTTTCCTGGAGATAGTTATCTACAGGGTGATGATGACACTTTGCATCATTTTCTTTGGGATATTTGAAGAAGAAGAAAGGATGACCACCAAAATATTGGGGTTTTTTCCTGTTCTATCTTGGAGTGATGGTGCCTCTGCAATCTGGTCTTGCATGGCCAAATTCCTTGCCTGAATGTGACTGTGGGAGGGCACGTGTTGATGTATTTCAAAGGAAGAAGTGGCAATTGTGACCATATGACTTGTATCATTTGAATATGAATGAACAGATTTTTTATAGGAATAACTCCTGGGTTCTCTAAAGCCTTGGTCCCTGGAGGCCAGTTTCCTGGAGGATTTTGTCCTCTGGCATCAGGCTGGCCAAAGCCTCCTGCTCCTTAGGAGTAATAGCAAAAGATGGTTAAATATTGTCAAACTTGAAAAGAAACTTTTTTTTTTCTCTTGTATTTGTCCAAACTGACTGAATAAACTAGTGTTCCCTTGGACAGTTTATTTTTAAAACTTACCAAACCAAGCTGGATCAACAGTTTTGAGTTTGCATTGCACGTTTGGGTTTTGTGGTGGTGGTTGTTCTTGAAGCTATGTAAGAGACCAGGTTATCTTTTACTGACAGCTATGCTATTGATTGCTTAAAGCAGCCTAAATTTAGGCCAGGGAGATCTGACTGGAAATCAGGGTGTGCTCCAGTAAATGAACAAGTGATGATTTGCCACTAGCAAAAGGAAATATGATCTCAGCAATACATAAAAGAAGTCTGCATATTAAAGCAGAAACAAGCTCCCATCTTAACAGTGTAAGGGATCAACTTTAACATGTATATTCCCTTGCCATTTCAACATCTACTGATTCTTAGTTCTGTTTAGTGATTGCTGACAGGTGGCTTCAGGCTTCTTGAAAATGGATTTGACGCAACATCTACCCGCTGCTTGTGTCCACTGCTCATGGACTTCTCAAACTGAGACAAAAAAGCACCAGAAGCAGTGGTGGATGGCAGAGTTTTTCAGTCTCTGCTTGTCAGAAGGAAGAAGAAACTCATTGTTCTGCCTGAATTTATTGAAAACTATTACATGTTCTTATTCCGGTTGCAGATTGCTTTTGTCACAGAAGCCAAAGTTACAAAATTGCTTTATCTTAATCTACAAGTTTGCAGGCAGCTTCTGAGTTATGTTATTGGGGGAGGGGAAGTAGTTTAAGAAAAAATTTCATCACAATAAAGTTAATTTGCTCAAACAACTGTTTTTCTCTAGGTTAAATTTGCCTTTTCAAGGTGATCAAATAAATAGCAAACAACCACCAGTGCTGCACCATAATGTTTGCCACTTGTTAGGTGCAAAACAGGCACAATTATGATAGCCCTGTACTGTGAATTCTGTTCTGCATACAGATCCATTTCACTTTAATGGGTAACAAATCAGTGAGTAAAAATAAGTCAGTGTTGGTGTCTTGGAGATATCTGTTTTATTAAGTAGTATATATGATACTATACATTTATGTAGTTTGAAACTACAGAAGTAAATGCTATTGCAAATTGTATAACTTAAATTTTTATTTTTACTTGTGAAAATGTTTTGCCAATTATACTGTGTTTATATATAAACTTTGTTTTTCTCTTTTTGTACATGTAAACTAGAAACACATAAGGGAAACGACAGAGGTGTTTTCAGGAGGTTTTTTGTAGTTCATAAACATGCTATAACTTTGTATAATTTGCTCGGGTTTGTAAACAGAAGACCCTACAGTGGTATGGCAAGTAGCATTGTCTATCTATGAATCAATTCTGATGTCTTTGCCTTGTCTTTAGGGTTTTCCCATTCAGCATTTACCTTTGGTATAGAGAGCCATATCAGCCAGTCTAATATAAATGGTGCTCTGGTGCCACCAGCTGCTTTGATTTCCATCATCCAGAAAGGTCTGCAGTATGTAGAGGCAGAAGTCAGTATTAATGAGGTAAGGAGGCTTTGCCTGCAGGAGCATTATGTCCTTGCTTGCAGTAAGTTTGAATGTTAGTATTTTTTCTTAACTTTCTTGTATCCTATTTATTTACTTTTACTTCAGATTCCTTACTGCTGGTGTTCACCATGACTCCAGTGGTGGAACCAGAATGGAGTGACATAACTGGGTAGGGGTTCTGCCCAGTGCAGCCACACAACACCAGGCATGGTGTTCTGGCTCATTGCTTAAAGGTCCGTTGTCTGTAGAGTTTTTACCCTAATATAATGTTGTAGTAAATCCAGACAAGTGCAATAAGATAATAATTGACACGAGTAACCTCTTAAGTTTTATTTTCCTAGACTTGCACTAGGGAGATGGGAGAGCACTGTGCAGCTCTCATTTGGGTGATGTGTCATTATAATGAAGTAACGAGAACCCAAAGGCAGGGTTTCCAAACGGAGAGGTTTTCAATCTGTAACAGGAAGGATGAAGGTATATGCCAGTTTGCTTTTTGCCTCTGCTGGCTAATTCATCTTGAGCAGGATCTATTAAATTTGATGTTTAAATAGTTATTCCAGCAGTATAAAAAGCTATGTATCTTCCTGCCTGTTGCTGCAGATACTCGCCCTCAATTTCCATTCTCATTTATGCCTGAAAGGTTAGCAGCCTTTTGTGCATTTCAGTCATATTATTACAGAAGGGAACTATTTTTTTTTTCACTAATTCTGCTCTCTTTCCAGTCTCCCTTATGTCTGCTGTTTATGTGTAGTTTTCATAGTCACAGTGAAGCAAGTCCTTTCCCTAAGGAAGCCTCAGAAAAGTACAGCAAGTGATTGGAATAGAAGGAGACCCTATATTTATTGCAAGGAATCCTTCTACCTCCTAAAAATAGAACCTTACAAAGCCCTAGCATATGTATAAGGATATTTTTAACTGGGTCTTGTCCATTTCAGGATAAAAATCTTCCTTGTTGTTTGAAAGCAGGCCAGCACTGTTTAAAAAAAGGAAGAAAACTAGTCAACTCTCCTGATAATATGTTTATGGAAAGTATTAGTCTAATAAGATAGAATAACTTCACAAGCCAGTGACCCGACTTGCAGTGTTTGCAGCTCTTCAAACAAACCATTAGATTTTGTTGCAGCCACTCATGTTTGAAATCATATTCATAGATAGCTTACAGAATTTTTTGCTTTAGCGGATGATTTATCAAACTTGAAGCATAGAACTTTTTATTCCAGAAACTCTGCCAGAGGCCTGCGGTGCCTTTTTTTGCATATTTATGGTGGCCATTTAACTTTAGACTAAAATTACAATCACAACATTGACAAGACATCACTTCCAGCACCATTTGTAAACTGCTTTATTCTATTAAATCAAAACTTTTACTTTAGTTTACCTTGGATCTTTTGCCCGTAATGTTAATTTGTACTTGGTGTTGTCTTTTTGTGTTTTCTCCCTCTGGTGTAATTCAGGATGGTACCTTGTTTGATGGTAGGCCGATAGAGTCTCTCTCACTGATAGATGCAGTAATGCCTGATGTGGTACAGACAAGACAACAGGCCTACAGAGATAAACTTGCACAACAGCAGGCAGCAGCTGCTGCAGCTGCAGCCGCAACTAACCAACAGGGATCAGCAAAAAATGGAGAAAATACTGCAAATGGAGAAGAGAATGGAGCGCATACTATAGCAAGTAAGTTGAGACAGAAATTACCTTAACTTATGCTAACATTTCCTTGTCATTTATTGTAGTACAAACTAGTAAGCCGTGAGGTAAATGTGTAGAGGTGATAGTAACCCTTAGTTTGCAGAGGATACCTTCGTCATAGGTAATACTTTAGCAGGTGGTGTCTCACCTTTGGCTGTCCCCAGTTTGATGTTTGCAGTTGCAGGAGGAGACGCAACCTTCTGGATTCATTAATTCACAACATTTCATTGACCAGTCTCACTTCCAGTACTGCTTCTTGCCCACCCTCTGAAGGTTTTTCACAGGACCCTCTGAGAGCTCTTGCTTAAAGAGAAAAAAAGAAATATCAGAGCCAACTCTTTAAATATTGCACCTCCTCAGCTTTGGTGCCTGTACAAGGAATGAGGGGAGGAGTCTGCTAATCCACAGCTGGTTAAAACTGCTTGTGAAGCTCCACAAAATACTTTTGACAGGTGCTGCTAACCCCATGAATCAGAGACCTGTAACTGTCTCTCTGTAGGACAGACTTTCTTGTCATGCTGAAATGATAATTGTTGCTGAGACAAATCCCCGTGTCCTTTGTCTACTTGACCAGTACCAGTTTCCATGATCTGCTATCCAGAATTACTCAGTCTGACTGCTTGCACGTTTGGTTTATTCATTGGTTCCACTGCAGTTGTGACTGGTGAAGCGAGTGAGTTTTATTTGTCATCATTGGTCAAAGGAACATATCTTACAATTAGACTTAATACAGAAAAGTTCAGGTCGGGCATTAAAATGGGATTTTGAAAATACTGTTCTGAAGTCTGAACTATGCATCTGGGAGGGGTTGGGGGGTGGGGCTTACAACTCTTGCTGTAAAAGCTCCTGAAGAAGAGACATTGTTGGGAGAATATCCGTATCAAGTCGTGTACAAGCTTTGCATTTTACAGCTGGTTTTTACTAGGTTTTTAATTATTCTATATGATAAATAAACTGGAAATAGAGTCTTTGGCTTAAACAAACAAGCTCTTTAATCTGATGCTTTCATCTAGAAATCTCCAAAGAATATTTCCTTGTTAACTGTGAACTGGATAGAGTAAGTGTAAACTGCAGAGCTCAGCCACAGCTAAATGTGATATACCAGCAACCCCTACTGGCTGGTACACCAAATTATACTGGCATCGATTCTCTTTAATTGGAGCAATGTTTTATATGGTGTTCTTTCTTAAAAATATGCGTGTTGTGTTAGCCTTTTCTGTTTTCTCACACATACAAACACCAACAGAAACCCTTAATGTTAAATTAAGTAGTAGATGTGAAACAGTTTGTGTAACCACAGTGAACAAATACAGTGCAGGTGAACTGTTCAGCATTTTTCATATCCTGCATTTACGCTCAGTGTGAATTTATTTTTAATAATAGAAAATGATTGATGGCAGCTGCCAAGAAAACTGTTCTGTCAGTGGAATTGCCCCTAGTATGTTGTACAGAACAATAAGAGTTCAACATCACTTCCACGCTGAAAGCTGTGTATCGCCACAATTCCATAGTCATTGCCAATGCCGTTTAAAAACTCTGTTATCACTTTACTGTATCACCAAATGTTATTATATTTAATTAAAGACGTTTTATAAATGCAATGCCTGAAATGTAGACTTAAAAGCTGTTTGACTGCAATAGGTGAAAAGAGAGATTTTTTTTTTTTAAAGTGCATGTCCTAAATGTATTTTTAAAGCACGAGATGGACTAGTAACATATTGTACTATGCAGTATCGTGCCTGAAAAACTGTGAGTACTTTTAACATCGGTGTTTATTTTTGAACATAGCTAAAAAAAATTTTGGCCTCAATTTTGAAGTTTCAAAAATAAATCCATTTGCATGCTGAGGTTTACAAGGGCTAAGAACTTTCTTATGTTTTTCAAACTTCCCATCTGTTTATAGTACTTCATAAACTGGAACAATAAAGGAACATTACAGTTTTGTCAAATTTTGATCCATGTAAGCTGTCAATTAATTGTTACTCTCATCCGGAAGCATAGGAACCATACAGCAGTTATACAGTAGTGTATTGTACCATAATATTAAAATCCACCTCTCTGTACTGTTGCTTCCCACAATGCAGATAATCACACAGATATGATGGAAGTAGATGGAGATGTTGAAATCCCTCCCAACAAAGCAGTGGTGCTGCGTGGCCATGAATCTGAAGTATTCATCTGTGCCTGGAATCCCGTTAGTGACCTTTTGGCCTCAGGGTATGTGCACAAACCAGGTTTGTACGTAACATCAGTGCTCACTGGCACACTTCTGTATGTTGAGGGTGAGAAGTTGAAATAATACTCAAATAATAATGCATCAAATGCAGCAGCATTTGCCATTTTGAAAGGAATATTTTTAAAATTAAATTAATTGGGAGAAGAAGTTATGTTCTCATTAACTCGTTTGCAGATCTGGAGATTCGACAGCACGGATATGGAACCTCAGTGAAAACAGCACGAGCGGCTCTACGCAGCTGGTACTTCGTCACTGTATACGAGAAGGAGGGCAGGATGTACCCAGCAACAAAGATGTGACGTCGCTGGATTGGAATGTAAGTAGAAACAGCAGTGCTCAAAATGCTGTACCTATCACTTTGCATAGTCAGATTTTAAGTGACAGCAACTGTGCATCCTCTGCTATGGCTCCTGAAGTATTTCTAGTTTTGAGTTGTACTTCAGGGACTTCTTTTTCCTAAGTTCTAGTCAATGGAATAAATATTATAAACCTGTTGCTGATGTATTTTTTTTCCTTTGTGCTTCTTGAGTTAGACAGTAAAAATAAGTAAATGAAATAACCTTTTTGCTGGCAGAGTGAAGGTACACTTCTAGCAACTGGGTCTTACGATGGCTTTGCAAGGATATGGACTAAAGATGGTAAGTGAAATACTTTTAATTTCCAGTATATTTTCCTGTATTGTGGATCACAGCATAGTTTTTTATTTTTTTAATGTATTCATATCAATATAAATTTTCAGGTAATCTTGCCAGCACCTTAGGGCAACATAAAGGTCCTATATTTGCGTTAAAATGGAACAAGAAAGGAAACTTCATTTTAAGTGCAGGAGTGGACAAGGTGAGATAATCTTTGGTAAAATTAAAATTCTTTCCTTCACCATTATAATCTAATTGTAACCATAATAGCAAAGCTGTAGAAAGTCAGTAAATTAAACTAAAGGCATGAGACATAAATACATACTTACAAAGAACTCATTATGCTAGCTATTTTTCCTTGTGTTTTATAATATTTTATTGAGATATTTTAAATTACAAGATTTCAGTGTCCCTGGATCTCTTCCCAGTTAGGTTAGCATAAGTTGGAATGTGTGTGCATTGAACGCAGGAACATGAACCCTTTGTGAAAATGAATCATCTAAAATTTAGTGAAGCACTTTATGCAGTGCCTCAGAATAAAATTGTACTGGGCTGATTTGGATACCAATCAAGCCTGAGAATGATTTAAAAAGTTAGAGGTGGAACATATGAAAAGTGGGGACATGCCAGCAGTGTAACGCCATGAAGCTCATGGTTTAACTGTGTTTTATTTCACATCTGTAAATAAACTTAGAGTCACGAGGTCTTTGAAGTCAAAGCTGTTGTTAGTATGAATGGTGGGAAAGGCCCGTAGTGATGAAAAATAGACTTAAGACAAGTTTAAAAAATAAAATAGACCCTTAAGGACCCTTAAGTTCAGTTTTTCTTCTGTAACTAATTCAAGGTGTAGAAGCAAACACAGGCTTTCTCTTGGTGAGCCAGGCCAACTGCAAGCTCAGTAAGACCACAGACCCACAATACCTAAAACTGGCAGTGTCATTGTCAAGTAGTGAATTTTCTCCTGTGTTATTTTTTTCCTGCACACATTTAACCTGGCTGGTTTGGTGCCCAGGTTTCTAAATGCTTGTGCTGGCACAAAGGCAAAGTGAATGTCTCGAAACATGGAAAGGATAGGCTGCTTCTTTTGGCAGCTGTGATGGCTTATGCCAGTTTTAAATCTTTGCAGAGTTACAGCTTCCATCTGCAGAAAAATATTCTGGAGGAGGTCAAAGCCTTATTTCAGTCAATAAAACTCCTTGGACAATGCAACTGAGATTATGCTTTGAAATATATTCTGCTTTAGCAGAAAGATTGACCCAACCTTACTCTTCTTTTCCATAAATAATTTGTGTGGTCAGTTCATGTTTCCATTGAATTCAGTGTGAAAATTTTCATTGATCTTTGAGGTAGGTCAGGAATACTGACATACAATGTAGTGATTATAAAATATTCTGTCACGTAAGTTTTCTTTCATCAGAAGGATATCAGAAGTATTGGCAGAGAACAGCTCAGAACAAAATTGCACCCTTAAATCAAATATTTCAGATTCTTAAGTATAAGACTAATTGTTTATATAAAGATTTTTTAGAAACAAATGAGTATATGAAAATAGGTGTGTGGGGTGGGTTACAAGAATATAAATAGGACTAAGGAGATAAATCTATTTCATTTTTGTTTATAAAAACCAAAACCCCAAAAACACAACCAACAAACAAAACAACATACACAACCCCCTCCTTCCCTCCAGATCCCAAACTGTCATGATTAAACACCTTTCTAATATTGCAGCAAATTAACATTACTGTTGCCTGTCCATCTACTACCATTTCCTCTCGTACTGCTTAAAACAGTAGAATTATATAACGGGGAGCACGTTAGGGCAAGGGGGAGTAAGCTAGGTAGTCTAATACATGGCGTAGTGGTAGTTGTGGGGGGAAATTAGCTATTTTGTGCAAGTTTGTTTATTGTTTATCTATTCAATACAGACCACAATTATTTGGGATGCCCACACTGGAGAAGCCAAGCAACAGTTTCCTTTTCATTCTGGTAAGTCTTAATTTTGATATTTTGGCATTCTTATCTGAAAAGATGAAAAAAGTGTTATTTATAAAAGAAAATTAAAAAAAAAAAGTTTATGGTGCCTTTGTACACCATTTTAAAGACTTGCAGGCAGTTTCTGTATACTGACTCCCACATTCATAGTCTTATGAAGTTTGAGAATGTAAGCAAAGATAGAATTGTTCTTACTTTATAACTCACGATTTTATTGCCATTCTATGGAAGTCCTAAGAGATAATCCAAATATTACCAACTTTCTGTAGTACACTGGCAGACAAATCAAGTGGGTGGCCCATGAAGAATTTGTGTTTATCAGCTACAGACTGCATTTGTCATCTTCCTGCTACAGTAATCCCAGCTCTGCACCCCATTGTTCTGTGCTGTCCTCAGTTTGTTTGACCACAAACCAGCTGAAAGGCTGTTCACTGGCCATCTGGCATGAGAGTGCAGCCTCTCAGGAGGTCAGACAAATTGCTTTGTGGGCTGCATGCTGTGCAAGCCTGCCAGAATCAGCTGGAACATAGAATAGAGAAGGATGATGAACGTGTCATTGAAGGGCCTTTAAGAAATGTGTCTCATTTCCACTTTTTATTCCACTCGCACTATGTTTTCAGTGGCATGACAACAATCAAAACCATCAATTCTTGATTTACTCCAAGCAGTTCTGTCTGCTGTCTGCCATAAATATCTTGGCTTGATCAAAAGGAATATGTCGTCCATGATTAAGCTTCAAGTTAACACACCTTATAATTCTGGAATTAAGAAAGGAAATAAATCATTACCTTTTGGTGGCTGCCATCTATCAGCACAAGCAGGGACTGTTAGTGGAGATGAGCTCATGCATTGACAGTGTGTTAAGTTGTGGGAACCGGTTCCTTATGCTAACTCTTGAGATTTATTTATAGATGACAACTACATCGCATGGTCCTGCTCCACGGTGTAAACGTTTCATTTCAGATATGTTCTGTGTTTTAATGACTTCTACTAAATTTTGTTTCATTTATTTGCATAAGGCTGGTTTTGGCTGCATTTCTCACTGTTCATACTGTTTGATTATCTTCAGAAATGCTGTAAAATTAAAGGTGGCTTCCTGTTGGCATTTGTTCTAAGAAGGTGCATGCTGAATATGTGCATCAAACCCCTGCAGAGTTCATACCGTAGTTGTAAATACTTTTCTTTCTCTTTTAGCACCAGCATTAGATGTTGATTGGCAGAGTAACAACACATTTGCATCTTGCAGTACAGACATGTGTATTCATGTCTGTAAACTAGGACAAGATAGACCCATCAAAACCTTCCAGGGTCACACAGTAAGTACTGGAAAATTTGGGGTTGCTGAACAATATTTTTTATTAATGAGAGACTGGGGGCCCAATATACGGCACTTGTGTAATGGTTGGTCTTTGGCAACAGGCAACAGATAGACATACACAGGTAACTAGTTAAGGTCATATGGTAGCTGTAGTCACTGTTAGAACAATTCTCTCTCCCACGTGCAGCTTTTTTCACCAGTGCTGGGATGGCACACCAAAAGTGTGCTTTATTAAAAGGCCAGTGGTATGAGGCTCAACAAGGCCAAGTGTTGGGTCCTGCATTTGAGTCACAACAACCCCATGCAGCACTACAGACTTGGGGGTGAGTGGCTGGAACAGGGTCTGGGGCTGTCCTAAACATGAGCCAGCAGTGTGGCCAAGAAGTGCCAACAGCATCCTGGCTTGTATCAGAAATAATGTGGCCAGCAAGACTAAAGAAGTGATTGTTTCACTGTACTTACTGTGGCACTGGTGAATACTGTGTGCAGTTTTGGGTCCCTCACTACAAGAAAGACATTGAGGTGTTGGAGCGTGTCCAAAGAAGGGCAGTGAACCTGGTGAAGGGTCTAGGGAACAAGACCCTTAAGAGGAGCAGATGAGGGGCCTGGGGTTGTTTAGCCTGGAAAAAAAGGAGGCTCAGGGGAGACCTCACTGTTGACAACTGCCTGAAAGGAGGTCAGAGCGAACTGGGGTTGGTCTCTTCTCCAAGGCATTGGCCTCAGGTTGTGCCAGGGGAGGTTTAGATTGGACATTAGGAAAAATTTCTTCACCAAAAGGGTTGTCAAGCCAAGTGGTAAAGTCACTGTCCCTGGAGGTACTCAGAAGACGTGTATATGAGGTGCTTAGGGACATGGTTTAGGGGTGGGATTGGCAGTGTTAGGTTAATGGTTGGACTTAATCTTAAAGGTCTTTTCTAACCGAAAAGATTCTATGATTCCATTCTAAGTAGAAACAATGAAATGTTAAGAATTTTCTCTATACAACCTACGTGTGTAAGAACATGCATGGGAAAATGTGATGAGCAGGTAGCAAAAATTATTGTTACTGAAGGTAAAGCTAGGAATGAAAGCTAATTGTTGAAATACTATTATACAAATAATTATAATTTCTGTCCAACTTTATCTTTCGTAAGCTGTCATTTTTAATGGAAGTGAAGACTCCAACTTATTCTCACTGTTCAATTTTAGAATGAAGTAAATGCAATCAAATGGGATCCAACTGGTAATCTTCTGGCATCCTGCTCTGATGATATGACTCTAAAGGTAACGGGAGTTCTGGCGCTGGCTCTTGTCTCTGTAGGACTCGGGAAGGCTCACCGTTAGCTCAGACAGTCCAGTGCTGCCGCTGCACTCGCTGTGTCGTCTAATATTTGTTCTTTTTAATATAACAAGATTAGGCAATCCTAGCAAATCTTTGTTAATCAGAGCCAAGCTGTGGTCCAGAGAACCTGTTACAGCTGCCAACCTGAGACTTGCAGCATGATTTATTAGGTGCTTTTAGCTGTTTACAGAATCAGGTCATTAATCATTAAGCTGTCATGCTTGATGGTTGCTTTTGGTTAAAAGGAAGAGTTGGAATGCACGTCATGTAGCACATACAAGAATGGGTGACTAGCTCCCTTTCTGGCATTCTTCTATTTTCACCTTCTTTCTAGTTAAAATCTTTGGCATATTGTTTGTTAAGTGACTGTGTGTACTCCTTGGGTTTTCCAGTTCATCCGGAGTCATTCTACAGTTTTCAATTGCACCCACACGTTTCCTCCAAATAATTCATAGCAACATGCTTTCTTGTACAACTGGGGCAAACTTGTGAACACAAAGGATACAGTAACTTACAAGCAGGACTTCAGGGTGCACTAGAGATCCATACAAAAATGCTGCCAGGTTAGATGCTCTAGAAGGAGTGAGGTTGCTCATGTCTGTGCTGTTTCCGTGATGCAGATGCTTTTCCCTTGCTCCCATACTGCTTTATATTTAGTGGGTGTTTTAGGCCTATGTTTGGTGAGTTTCAAAATGTGGGGGTTTTTATGTTGACAGCACTGTCCTACTAGTAGCCCTTGGTACAGTTATTTCCATGTAGCTCACAGTTTAATCAGAGGCAGGGAATGGTTGAATGAGTAGCCAGGTATCCCCTCCTGTGCTGGCACAGTCAGACTCTTGCAGTGGAAATCACCTTATCTAAATATAAACATTTAAGCATTAAGCCTCCTGTCTAAAGCTAGATATCTAGACATCTTTAGTCAACAAAGTGTCTGGCACTGCTGATGAACAATTCATCCTTTCCTAAGTGTCTAAGTCAAGTGTGAGGAGTAAACCCTGGAAAGCATCAGTTGTTCTCCGTTGGCAATGGGTGGAGTCAAGCTAGGCAGCTTATGCTGCATATTTAATACTTAGGCAAGATGAATCCCAGTCTAGAGCTCAAGCTGTTGCTGCTGCCTCTTGGTGAGTAGAGAGATGCCAGCTGGGAACATGTCACCGTTTGTAGGCTCAGGCAATTCAGGAAATTAACTTTGTTGCTGTTTTGAATTTCACCCAGCCTGAGAAGAATTTTGTCACTCTGTCATTTTGTTCAGGATTAACTGAAAGGCCAATTGCTTGTACGTAAGTCTACACATCACTAATCACTTGTGGATCACTTACTATGTGGATTACTTTCTATGGCAGTAGGCACGAATGTCAAAGTTTTGAAGCATATGGAAAATGCCTAGTGATTGATGTATTTATTTCTCTCTCGGGATGCCAATTTGATGTTCTTCAGGGCAGCTAATATGGACTCTTTTTATCTATACTGGTTTTGGGAAGAGAGGCTAGATGTTGATCCCATCGACTTAAACTGGAAATACAATTTTAATTCTGCCTGCACATTGAAAACCAGTTTTCCTTTCAGTGAGGCACCAGTCCTGAAAAGCATCATTCATTTAAAGTACATCTCAATTGCACCTTAAATACAGCTGGGCTTAAACATGCACCTGTTACTTTTTTTTTTTTCCTAACAAAAGGTGAGCTAAAGCTCTACTGAAACAGGTATCATTAAAAAAAGCATTCAGATGATTAGCAACCATATCAAGTTTCACATTTAGGAGAAGGTATAAAATCCTTTCAAAATCACTTCTGTAGTGTCAATGAAAACTCTGCATGGAATAAAGTTAGTTTGTTGAAGGTTATATCACACAGGAGTTGGAGCCCCAAGGAGCTGTGTTCAGTACTGAACAAACACCTGTCAATGCAAATCCTAGTAAGCCAGGAAATTGCCATCACGGTTTTTTGCAGTATTACTTCTATGGCTTTGTATGAAAACAGAAAATTTCTCTACCATACTTTTATTTCCCCTCATTCTGTGTAGCAAGAAGTTCATTTAAAAATAGGCCTGTGATATTTTGTCAACTCTGACATGAACATACACATACTGCTCTTCTCATTTTAGCATCTGTTCTCATCCCTTCCCTTTTCAAGGTGCTTGTAGTTATCACATGCAGATTGGTTTCTACAGACAGTGCCTTTATTACTCGTTAACCCCAACGGGTACTTATAACTCAGAGAATGGAGGGTACTGGAATAATACTCATCATAATTACACAAGACAGCCAGCACTCATAGCAAATGTTTTGAGTGGCCTAAAAGTCAGGCTGCAAATGATAAAGAAGAAAGATGTAAAATGTATTTTAGTACAGTATTGTGCTAAATGTCTTTGTGTTTAATTATGTTTCTATCATAGATCTGGAGTATGAAACAAGACAGTTGTGTCCATGATTTACAAGCACACAACAAAGAAATTTATACTATCAAATGGAGTCCTACAGGACCAGGAACAAATAATCCAAATGCCAATCTTATGTTAGCAAGGTACTATTTAATCCTGTTTTAAACACCTGTTAAGCATTATTTTTACTTCACTCTTTATCTGTGTAGGTGTATGGAATGTTTTGAAGCATGTGGGATACTTTTATCATACTGTGTTTGTATTAGTAACAAAAATGCGTCGAGATGTGATTAATCTGTGTCTTTTTCCCTTGACAGTGCATCCTTTGATTCCACTGTTAGGTTATGGGATGTAGACAGAGGAATTTGTATTCATACTCTGACAAAGCATCAAGAACCTGTGTACAGTGTAGCTTTCAGTCCTGATGGCAGGTACCTGGCCAGTGGCTCCTTTGATAAATGCGTACACATCTGGAATACACAGGTATAGCTCTTCTGTCTGTTTAGAAGTTTGTGTTTTAGTCTTTTTTCCATCAGCACCCTCCCAACCTTCATTGCTACATCATGGTTTGGCCGCAAAGAGCTTTGCCATTCGTAACATGCCAATTCACTTTCTCTTTGTTCTAAGGTTGCTTCTGTTCATGGCTCTACATTTAATTCCCCCCTTTGAGTGCTTGCCTACGGTGAAGTAATAATTGTCTTTACATTATTGTCTTTATTTAGAAAACAAACCAAAAAATCAAACCCCAAACAAACCAAAAAATAGCAACCAAAAAACCACCACCAAAAGGCATTCAACAAAGTGTCTCAAATAACATGTTGCGTCCAAAAATTGTCTTTGTTAACTTCGAACTTTAAACTCCCGATAAAACAGATTTGCTGTGAAAAATGATGACTGTAGACATTCAAATTTGATAGTTCTTTCATTGAATTGCAATGGTAATCAAGAGAATGTAAAGTGAGAGAGGAGGATGATGACAGAATGTTTCTACATAACTTTCTAAGGCAGGACACTATTACTTGTTTTTTATTTTTGGAGGTGGGGGGGAGGAAGCGTGATTGTGAATGAAGGTCTAAAGACCTGACCGTTAGGCCAAATGTGATCTCTGGCTACTGGGAATTGGATCTTAATTTTTGAAAGGCTGATTTTAGTAATTGGAAGTAGTTGCAACCATCAGCAGTTTTGCCTGTCAAACACAAGAGATCGAGATGGTGCTTGTCACATCCTTTAATAAAGGACTGAGATTGTCCAGAAGTCTCACCTGGACCATTTCCTCTGAGAATATCAGTTTTTAAAAGCAGTGGGGAAATGTTACATGTTGTACAATTTTTAACTGTTGTTATATTAATCACATGTTTTGTCCCTTTGTAGACAGGTGCCCTAGTTCACAGTTATCGGGGAACAGGCGGGATTTTTGAGGTTTGCTGGAATGCAGCAGGAGACAAAGTTGGAGCAAGTGCTTCAGATGGTTCAGTAAGTGCTGCTTGACTTGGTTGACATTCTAAGAAGCAACTTCTGGAAATATTTTGACTTAAGAATTATAATGTCCTTCTCTGCTGAAGTTTGAATACAGCCAGCTCACCTGTAGATTTTCACCTATAAGGATGCTGTAATGTTAGGAGGAGAATGTCTTCTCTCCAGCACAGTGTGCTACTGTTCTAAACCCTTCAAAATCCTCAGAAAGGAAAGGTGCCTTTAAGTGAGGTTTTCTGTCCCTGCTGGGGCTTACTATGGAAGCATGTTCAGTGTGGCTGGTCTTTTCATTGTAGTCTGAAAACAAGTTCATTTTTGCCTCTTTGCCCTTTTCAAGTGAAAATGTTCACTATGGATGATATTACTGTAATGCGTGATAGGAATCAAATATCTTTCCCGTGGCATTCAACAGAAAGTAGAGCAAATCAAAGTACAAATTTCTGAATACTTGTCATTAAATACTTCCTAAAAATGACAGGAGCGGAGCTATATGAAAATACCAGTCTGCTTACTTTGCTTAGAATAAACAGGGAGTAAAATTATGTGTTTAACTAATCACAAACGCACCTTTGTTATCTCTTAGTGGTGTATTGTAGCATCATCTCCTGGCTCTCTGACCTTGTCTTGCAAAGTACTGCAGTAAACTATTAACATGAAGTTCTTCATGTCATGAAGTTCTTCTGCCATGGTTCTAAAAGTAGACAAGACAGCCTAAGGAAAAGCAAAATTAGAATAAAATAAGAGTGATAAAGGAATTGCTGTAGCTCAAAGTAACAAAGGCGAGCAAATAGCAATCCCGGTAGCGTCACAGTCCAGAGTGTCAGGTAGTATCTGACACAGGTGCCAAAGTGGTGTTCTGGCCTGTATGCCCCATGCTTGCCCTAAGCAAGATTGCTTTGTTAGAGTTCAGAATAGGAAGTTCTGAATTTTAAGTACGATAAATTCTAGAGACTCTTGATTGGTCTTTCATACCATTTTAGTCTAGACATTATCATAAAAGGAACAAAAGCTCAAGGCACATACTGAGTGGAAATTATCATTCCCCTAGATGACCCTTTTATATGCATAGCACATAACCTTTCCAGTCTTACAGTTAATTTGGCCCAAGACTGAATGTGCTTGCAACAGATTTGTTTTCATTTAGTTTCTGCTCTTTTAAAAATGTTGGGTTTATTTTGTTTTATATGGTTTGCTAGTGAAAGCCCTCATCCTCTCTGTTTTGACTGTACTTGTAGCTGGTAATAACTAAGCAAATATAGGCACTTTTGAACTGTTTGATGACTAAGAGCGTAGCTTGTATATGATTATGTTTTACTAGTAGATTTCTATAGCTGATAGAACTGGAAGCACTACTTAATAAAGATTTTTGTGAAGACTAAAACTGGAATTTGCATACCGTTATCTGTTTTGTCAGAATTATTCTGATCAGTTCTAGTATTTGCCCACATATTTTAAAGTTCATTTTATTATATTTTTCTAACCTAGATTCAAGTAAGTTCTTGGCTTCATAATATTAAAGAACAGGCAAACAGCTTGCATAAGATGTTGTTAATGTTCTGATAGTAATTCACTAAGCAGCAGTACCCTTAGCACCTGGCTCTGGCTGGGGGCTCATAAATAAAGTGCTCGTCTGGTGATGTTTTGTTTGCTGGTTTTTTTTTTTTCCACCCAATCTACTGTTAATGGATATAAAATTAGGCTTAACAGATAATTCACCCAGAACTGTATAAATCTGTGCAATGTGCAATTTCTGTATACCTGTTTCTTTTCCTTGCAGGTTTGTGTATTAGATCTACGGAAATAGCGCTACTAGTTGGAAGCCATGGACCGACTATGAATGTGTACATAGCCAAAATGACTGTTCCTGACCCATGTACTGCTATAGTCCCAATTGAACCATGGCCAGTCCACTACAGCCAAACGTAAAAGAAATATATACATATACTGTATATAAAAAGAAAAAGAAAAAGGAAAAAAAAAAAAAAAAAAAAAAGAAAAGAGAGGAAAAAAAAAAAAATACACCCTGAAGAGGAAGACAGAGTTTTGTCACAGCTTGTGAATCCTGTTCACCAAGTGCTGGAATCTGCTGTGCCCCAAAATAACATTTAAAGGTTTTGGATATAAAAAGCAGAAGAGAGAGCGAGAGAGAGAGAAATATACCATATAAAAGAGCAGACCCATATACATACCAAATTCAGAAGATACTAATGGCAGCCTTCCCTTCCCCCCTTTAAATCCATACTGACAATGGATTGTGGGGTATTTTTGTTCTCCTTCTCAGTAGTTGAGCAGTTTGTGTGTACAGACAAAAGGACTTACAGAAATCTGCAGCAGTAGTTTTTTCTTTGCTTTTAAACATTGGGTTTTCTGTTTTGTTTTGGTTAAGTTTAAGGATGCATGAAGTAAGGGAGTGAATTAGTTTCTTGTTTTATATTTTTTTCACCTTGGGAAAAAATGTTCCTTTGAAACGTATTTTAATGCATTCTTTGAAGAGGTAGATTGAACCTGATAATGTTTGGTACATTTTGTGGCTCCCAGAGCACAATTTTGTCATCAGAGGGAGGGTGGAAAAGGGATTATGGAGAGAGAGAAGAAAAAAACCAAAATCCTTCTTTGAGGCATGATATTTCACATCCTGCTCTATGAATATGACAGTAATGGGTATAATGCTATGTTTTATTTTCTGGTGACATGGCTGAAATGCAGTAGTTTCTTATTTGGGACATAATTCTGCCAAACTTAAGAATAGAAGGGCACAAAAATAGAGAAAAATACGGGGATGCATTTAAAAAAAAAAAAAAAAAAAAAAGAAAAAAAAAAAAAAAAAAAAAAA
>JANIJG010024269.1:0-13923 GCA_024611175.1 Megaceryle torquata | reverse complement strand
AGGCGCGGTGAGGGAGGAAGGAGGTGGGGGGGGAGAGGGGGCGGGGAAGGAGGAAAAGGGAGGGGAAGGGAGAGGAGAGGAGAGGAGAGGAGAGGAGAGAGAATAAAGCAGGAAAGCCTGCACACAAATGACGCTTAATTATAATAATGGTATGTAGCTGCTTATCAAAGCTAACATTTAGGGCTGGAGCTCAGATACCATCTGGTGCTTTGCAGCAGGCTGGGTAGGGCCAGGAGAAAACAAACTCAGGTTAAATCACTGAGAGTTCTGACTGGGGGGGAGGTGCTGTGCTGGGGGCTCATCATTCCCTGGGCCACTGCAGCATCTCCTGTGCCCCTCTTGCCTTCAAAACCCACCCCTCTGGGGCTGGACCTCCTGGGGCTGAACCCCACCAGCTCTGAACTCCCTGCTGCTGCCCGTGGGGCTGAGTTTCATACTCAGGTTGTTCCAAAAGGCAAATCTGCATTTCATGAGAAATTCAGCGCTCGGGATTTGTGCCGGCTGCTGTATGAAAGAGAATTTTTGAATCCTTTTGTCAACATGCTAAATGTTTCAGTTGACAAAGTCAATGCATGATGTGATATTATAAATATTAGATTAATTGTATTGTATAGAATTTATATCACATAAAGATCCAAGGAGCTATTTTTACTTCTGTGAAAAATAAAGCAAGAGAGTTAAAGTGATTTGTTCAGACACATTTCCCTCACAAACTTTGTCAAAACCCTCTCGTTCCCAGAGAGCACTTTGATTCTGATAAAACTGCATTTCTCAGTAGGAAACCCAACCTGTCAACCATCCCAGCCAGCTCCACTGCACGCAGCCTGAGCGCCCATAAAGGCACAAACCAGCTCCAGAGCGGCACTTCCCTGACCACAGAGGCTGGTTTCTGTGCAAGGGGCTGCAGGAGGCCCCCAGGGCTGCCCCTGTCCCTCCCGGGAATTACACACGATGTCCTGTGACAGCTGGAGGGGTCCATGGAGCTCCAGCAGTGCTGTGTCCATCCCACCCCGACAGGCGAAGCCTCAGAGGTTCTGCTCGCTGCTGCGGCAGCTCGGTGCCAGCTCCCAGTGTGGCCAGGGCCACAGTGTGCCAGGCTCACCCAGCTCTCCCTGTGCCCACCACCTGACCTCCAAGCCAGCCCAGGTAACGCTCCTCACATCTGAGGCATCCCAGGTGCGGAGCCTCCACCCCAACAGCCGCAGGAGCAGGATGTGTCCTTCTGGGCATGCAGCATCCCTGCCCGGGAGCCATGGCCCTGCCAGCTCCTGTGAGTCTCCAGCCTCCACATAAAGCCTTCATAGGTCATGGACCTCAAATATTAAGGGGATCTCATCGATGCTTATCAATGTCTAAAGGGAGGGAGCCAAGAGGATGGGGCCAGACTCTGGTCAGCGGTGCCCAGTGACAGGACAAGGGTCACCAGGCGCAAACTGGACCCCAGGAGGTTCCAGCTGAGCAGGAGGTGCAAGTTCCTTGGTGTGAGGGTGTGGGAGCCTGTGCCAGGCTGCCCAGAGAGGCTGTGGAGTCTCCTTCTCTGGAGAGATTCCAACCCCCCTGGACCCTGCGCTGCTGGGCCCCCTGCTCTGGGTGCCCCTGCTGGGTGGAGCAGGGGGGTGGCCCCAGAGCATCTCCAGAGGCCCCTTCCAGCCCCCACCGTGCTGAGACTCTGTGATTCGAGCCATCTCTCTCTGTCCATGATAATGCTCTCAACCAGCCTGTCGCCTCTGAAGGAACACGTGTGCCCGCATGTGTCCAGAGCAGCTCTTGCGGCTGATGGATGCACTTTGGAGCAAAATTGATTGTTTGTTTGCTCAATTTCCAAACAACCACTTTGCTTCCCGTGCCAAGGCAGCTCTGCAGCACACGTGTCCATGCTGGGCTGGTGACACCGGAGGGGACACTCACCCCATCACAGCCCACCACCACCCTTCAGCCCCCACCTTGTCCGTGTTTCCCACTGCCCCTTCCCAGGGCCACCTCTGCTGCTTCCCCTCCCGTCCCAGCTCCGGTGGCTGCTGCTAAAATTAGTGAGGAGCTTCTGTCCATTCTAATACTAATAGGCCCATTTTTAATAATGATGTTTTTGCAGCAATTTCAACCGATCATGGTGTCACGGGGGTATTGATGAAAAAAAGCATCTAATCCCTTTTAATAGATTCCATTTGACAGCGAACGTGTCTCAGTGTTCGTTCCCAAAGGCCCCTGAGGTTTCAGTGTCACTTGTGGCTGACCTTGGAGGGTAACAAGACCTTCTCCAGAAGAATGGCCCAGTGTCCATCTGGGATGGGGTTCCCAGCCCCCCTGAACCCCTTCCCCACTTGTCAGATGACGGGGCTTTCTCTGCTGCTGCTGGGCACCCAGGGAAGGTCTATTCTGGGAGGTCTCATGGGGCTGGTGTATTCTTTGCTCTTTCTTCTCTGCTGGACATGAGCTGGGTGCAAGGGTGGCTTCTCCTTCCTTCCTTTGCAGCTCAGGAGATAGGGATTTTTCTCACCGGGAGGAAAATCCTCCTTCTGCATGCCTAGGAGATGGGGAGGGCAGAGATAAGAGGGAGCAGCCGCTTGCAGAGCAGTGCCTGCTCCTGTTCCTGGGGTCCTGCTGCCAGCTCACCCTTGGACGAGGGCACGAGGGGGGCAACCCCGGTGAGGAAAGCAGCCTGAAGCCTCACAGCCTCTCCCGAGCCAGCCTGCCTGACCTGTATACATAAATATATGGATATATTTCAGCAAGCACCTGCTGAAAGGTGCCAGACGGCACGTAACGAAGCTGCAGGTCCAGAAATCATTAAACAGGGAAGAATAATTGGCAGCTCTTCTCCAGCATCGCTGGGACTGGGGAGCTAAGGCAGCACCCTCCGGCTGGAAGCGCGTCCTTCCCATCGTCCTGCTGCAGGCAGCAAGGTGCTGGGAGGTGCAGGATCCATCCCTCAGCACCTCTCAGGATGGGACAAACAAGCGGTGAAAGGGGGCTGTGGTGAGGTGGAAAATGCCCTATGGTCGGACACCCTCCTGCCAGGGCTCTGCCGAGCAGCTGCTGGCCAGGAAGGTTCAAGATCTGCCCCACACCCCTCCACTCTGCCCCACCGCCCCACACCCCGGGGATCCCCGAGCCCAGAGGTGGTCTGGAAATGGGCAAGTCATCCATGCCTGGCTGCGAGCCCTGACCCCTGCCAGCCCCTAGTCCCTGACCCCTGCTCCCAGCTCTCCCCCCAGCTCTGTCCGGTTGCTTCCTCCCCCCGTCCCCTCCTTTCATCCCGCACGGGTGGAGAAGGGAGCTCTGTGTGTGTCCGGGGGCTGGGGTGTGAGTCACGGCTTGTGGCAGGGGCCGGGGGGGCTGGCAGCCCTGGCAGCAGGGCTGGGGGGCAGGAGGAAGGGCAGAGCCCTGCTGTAGCTCACAGCTAAATGCTGCCTTTCACTCCAGCATTCCCAAGGAAAGTAATGAGAATAATTAAAGGTAATTTCATTTATTTCAGCTTCAGCGTGTAAAGCAGACGGTGATGGGGGGGTTTCCAGCTTCTCACTGGGAGGAAAGCAGAGCTCTGAAGCTGAGCTGCCCATGGGCAGCAGGACCTGCTAGCAGCCCCCTATTCCCTTTTGGGGACATGTCCTCTCTGGCCAGACCCAGCTGTAGGTGGGGCTCACCTGGAAGATGGGGTCTCACAGCGGCACGAGACCACTCGGGGAGCAGATCTGGAGGGGGAAGGTGGTTCCAGGGGGGAGCCTTTGCTTCGTGAGACCTGTGTTGGGAGCATCTTGTTTTGCAGCTGAGGAGAGGTGCAGAGAAGGGAGAGCAGCCCTGGAGCTGCTTCGCCCCCATCCCTTGCAAAGGGAACGCAGGGTGATGCTCGCTGAATGGGAGACAGCTTGGATCAGTCCTGGCAAGGTGGAGCCATCTCTGCAGCCCATCCTTCAATCTCCACGAGAGCAGGGACTGTGGACCTGGGGAGCAAGCCCCCCATGAAGCAGAGTCAAGAGCTCATCAGGCACTGCAACCACCCCGAACCGCCTTGGGTCTGGACCCAAGGAAATCAGCCCCGGTGAGCTGGGAGCAGTGACTTTAATCAGTGGTTAGTTACCCCCAGTTACCTGAGCTGAATAATTAATTAGAAGCCCCAAAACCACACAGGTCACAGCTCCTCCAGCTGACATTCAATCATGGAGACCTTCCCCAATCCCTCCCATGTCCGTGTCACACACAGACACTTCTTGGGGCTAAAGGAACTCTTCCTTTGGCCCGAGACTTCATCTCCACCCTCAGCATCATGACAGAGGCCCTGGGAGGCTGCCTGGTGATGGGAGAGCCGAGGAGATCCTGCTCTCCAAAACTGAGAAGTGGGATCATATCCTGCAGCACCCCAAAACACCTCCCTGCAAGAGGGGGACAGGTGGGCACAGGGTGGCAATGCTGCCAGAAGGTGATGGAGAAGCCAGAGCAGAGAAAAGCAGATCCCACGAGTGTTTGTTCTGACACGGGACCGCTTCGATTCACCTGTGCTCTTGACCCCATTGTGTCGTTCCTACATGAATAATGCCGGCGCACAAACCTTCCCAGCACACCAGCTCATTAAATATAAATTTTATACTCAAATATTCCAGAGCAGTGTTTTGAACAGCATGTTTGGGTGTATTTGAAATGCTCCCTGTGCCGGTAAGCGACAGGAGCCATCCATCTGCCAGGTGATGCCCACGGCTGGCAAACGCAAGCCAGGGCTGCGGGATGAGCTGCCGAGCGTGTGCTCGACAGGCAGGCTCACAGACGGGAGCAAATGTTAGGGAGAAATTTGTCAATCGTTCCTCACAGCAAATGTGATTCAGGGAAGCCACCTCCTCACTGAAGTTCCAGTACAAAAACAGAAGGGGAAAAGGGCAGGAATCTCGGAAGGAATGTTTTCACTGCATTTCTCCCCATCTTTACATCACCAAAACCACATTGGTGGCTTCCTCACCTGAAAGCATCTGCACGGCCTCTGAGTGCACCCAGTACAAGAAAAGGGTCTCGGCACTGTTCAATACCTGGCATTGCTTGTCCCAGGGGCTGTGAAGATGCCATGAAAGCTCGAGGGCATCACCTCACCCACCAGCCCCGCAGCACCTGGGGCAGCGTCTGCCCGCTCGCCCTTCCCTCTGCTCCCGCTTCCCAACGCGGCTGTGTGAACGTGCTGCCCTTTCCAGGTGCCCCCCAGCCCAAGGGGAAGGTCTGCGGGGGATGAGGGCTGGCAGGGAGCCCGCGGGTCCCCTCCGCCCCAGTCAGCTGTGATTGAACGCAGCCCCCGAGCCCCCCAGTTCCTCTGCACGTTTGACGACGAGCATCCGTGGAATCTGCAAGCCATTAGCTCTCTGTTATCTTTCTGGAGATGCTGAGGTGAGCCATATGGAAGCACTTACTCGTCAACAGCCTGGGACAGAGTTTGGTGGGGTGGCCAGGACTCAGCCCTTTGTGAACTGCAGAGAAGCTGGAACGCGTCCATTGACCCATTTAATGAGCTCCGGCAAGGGGAATTTCACACTGTGCCTGGAGCGGCAGTAACCTTATATGTAGAGAGAGGGGGAGATAATTTCTAATCTTGTCAATCACGCCGTTGTGAAATCCGCAGCAGGGTTTCTTATAGCGTGAGGGCCAAGGAGAAGGCGGAGGGCCTGATCCAGGTTCTTGCAGAGCAGGACTGCACAAGAAAGGCCTTTCATTATTTTTCTTCGCAACCTCCTCATTTCCTCACTGAAAAAAACCAACAATATATTTATTAACTAGACAAATATTTGACTGGGACAACATGCTGAAATGACCTGCAAACGCCTCCTCGTTCCCACCAAGAGGGGCTCCTGCTCCCCCCCGCAGCCGCTTTCACACACCGTGCTAGGAGCTGCTTGCTTGCCCCAAACCCTGAGGGGCTTCCAGCAGCTCCATCCAGCCCTCGTCCTCTTCCAAAGGAGAAGGAAGAGAGGGAAACACCTCCCCCAGGTACCCCACGGGCTCAATCCCACTTGCCTGTGTGCCAAAGTTGCTTGGCTGGTCTTGCAGACACTACTGCAGGGCTACCTACAGCTTCTGGTTGGAAGACACATCCTTGCTACGGCTGGTCCATGGTGCCAGGGAGGACAGAGGACACGAGGGTGGGTTGCACTGTCTGATGTGCTCACATGCCCAGATCACCAGCAGCCCTTTCCTGTATGTCCCTTAGTGCTGCTGTGCCGGTGGCCATGGGGGATGTTCGAAGCCAGAGAGGCTGTGATGATCTGGAGATGAGTCCAGGGAGGGTCCCTCCGTGAGGCTGCTGTCCCTGGCAGCCACCCTCTGGGGTGCACTGCTCTTCCTGGCCCCTAAAAAACAAACATCCCACCCAAACCTTCTGTAAAAAGCTATTCAAAACCTGGGCTTTGTTGGCCTTGCACCTCCAAAGACCCATCTCCCCACCTGGTTTGGTCGGAGAAGCTCTTTCTGCTGCCCTGTGTCCCTCCCTGCAAGGTGGCCTGTATTTAGGGGAGGACAGTGTGACCCCTTCACACCTCGGCGGGACCCTCTGATGCCACGGCACTGCCTGTGCCGTCGCCTCCACCGCGGGGAACCGCTCCAAGATTGAGCTCCAAGCTAAAGAAACAAACAGAGCCTTTTTTCCCTGTTGTTTTTCCTGTTTGCCTAAGAAACATAATCTTCCCCCAAAATGAAAAAAATAATAATAACTTACAGGAAGGCCCCAAGCATGGGCCGGTTTGTGTGCGATTTCAATCAAAACAGGCTTTAAAAAACAAATTCCTTCGATATTCATCACATGTGTAAAACACATTAAAGGGGGACAGTGGATCGAGCTAGAGGAGCAGAGTCCTCCAGCTCCTGCCCTCACCAGGAGATGTGGCTGAGCATCCGTGAGAGCCTCTTGTTGAGGCTCAGGGGAGCCCTTCTGGCTCTGACAGCTCCTGACAGGAGGCTGAAGCCGGGGGGGGGTCGGGCTCTGCTCCCAAGGGACAAGGGACAGGACAAGAGGAACCGGCCTCAAGTTGTCCCAAGGGAGGTTTGGGTTGGAGCTGAGGAACAATTTCTTCCCCCCCTTGCAGGGTTGTCCAGGGCTGTCTCAGGCTGCCCAGGGCAGGGGTGGAGTCCCCGTGATCCCCGGAGGGGTTTCCAGTCTTCCTGTGGAGCTGTGGTGCTGACTCCATGAGCTGAAAGGTCTTTTCCAACCTAAGTGATTCTGTGATTCCATGATTATCCTGCTTGCAGAGACCCTGTGTCTGGGAGAAGACAGGGCATCTTCCCCAAGCAGAAGCCCAGAGCTGACTGACCATCTGGCCTGGGCTGGGCTCAGGTTAATTATCACCCTGAGTCACACCCCTGTCTAAGGGGAGGGCTGGGTTGGGGGGGGTTACCTCTTTTCATCTTGTTTTAGCATGTAGCTTCAGTGTGGTCGGAGCAGGGTAAGCTGGAATCTCAGGCACAGGTAGAGCCTTCCTAGTTTCTGCCCCTGGCTTTGTCTATCATCAGCACTATCATTAGTGCTGGTGTTTTCTTCTCTCCGGGCATTGTTTTATTAATTGTCCTTATCTCAGCCCCCTGGGCTCTCACCTTTTTTATTTTTCCTGATTCTCCTTCCCATCCCACGGTGGGGGGATGTGGGGGGAAGCAGTGGGTGGGGGGATGTGGGGTGTTTAGCTGCTGGTAGAGGCTAATCCATGAGACTTGCTTACAGGGCCCTCAGCAACAATGTCTTTGCAGAGCCCAACTCTCATGACCTGAGCAGCCTTGCCCCATGCAGCCTACACCTCTGCCACACACCCCCCAGCTACCGCCACAGGTTTGAAAATCTCCTATTAATTGGTTTTGTTTTGCTCCCATTATGATGGATTATGACTTATTTGCACATATGCCAACACAGAAGGAGCGACACAGAAATGAGCACAACTCCCCCCTGGCCCCGGGTCACACTTTCCCTGGCAGGGTCCCTGCTCTCGGCTGGAGTCGCAGCCCTCGCTGCCCCGCGCAGTGATCGTTATTATCACCGTAACACAGCCCGCTTTCCGTGGGCTCCCCTTTTTTACGAGGTGTGATGGGGAAGGAATGTTGTGTACACTTTAATTAGGGACTAAGTGCCTGGGGGGGGTGGGGTGAAAGCAGCAGATACCCTGAGCACTACCCCCAAATGCTCAATACCCCATTAAAGCAGCCTCTTTGATGTCTGCAGTCCCGGTCTCCCATCAAGGGCAGCCGGTGAGGATGCTGGAGCCTGCAGATCCAGGCAGCACCTCACTCCATGCCCCAGCCCCTGGGCACCCCCAGGGCATCTCTGGCATGGCTGGAGCTGGGCACCTTGCTGCTGGGGACGGGGGGGGCTGGCAAATGCAGGAGTCCAGGAAGGTGGTGAGAGAGAAATAGGAAAAAACAGCAGCAAAAGGAGGCAAGGGAGAGAAAATGTGGCTTGGGGTTTCTGAGGGCTGAGCTGGGCTCCCAGCTTGGAGAGAAAGCTCCTGAGAAAGAGCTCTGATGGAGGAGCTTTGGGGTATCCACCACACTGTGGAGCCGTAGCTGGGACAGGCCCATGGGTTGGCACTTTGGTTTGGTCCCTTCCCTTGGTGGCGGTGGGGGGTGAAGTTCTGCTTTTCCCCGGCTCCTTTTTCTGCCTCGTTATTTTGTCCAAACACCTCTGGGGGTGGGAGCCAAGGGTGAGCGCAGACAGGCTGTAAAACGGCCAAGGGTAACAAGATGTCCCAGCCGGAGGATTTATCTGCAAGGTCTCAGTTGGCTGCCACGCTCCCTGGGAGCCCGGGGCTGGGTGCCGCTCTCCCCTGCCTGATGCAGAGCAGCTACATGGCAATGGGATTTGGCCTCAGGAACATCTGAATTCCTGACGCCCTCGCCAGCAGATCCCTGGACAAGATGCTAAACCATTTTTCCTCTCTGTGGTCACTGCAGCCGATGCCCGGTCCCACTCAGGGGGATACCAGCGTGGGTGCCAGGCGGTGCCAGGAGCCCCTCTCCCACACGCCGGGGCGGGTGCCTGCTCCTCGCCCCGTGACTCACTGCAAAGCCGGGCGCATGGTCCCGGGAGGCTGAATCAGCACCCTGAAGGCAGGAGGGGGCCCTTCCCTCCCCCTGCACCCGAGAAGATGTCGTGACCTACCCCTGCTCCATCTCCCAACTTGTTGCGGGCTGCAGGCACATGTTGTGGGAATTAATGGTGGTGTGTCAGCGTTTGCTCATCCTGCCCATTGCACGACAAGCTGCGGGGGCCCGGGCGGCACAGGGGGGTCCCAGCTCGGAGACGTGCTGGAGCCAGCACATCGCCCACGCCGAAGAGCAGGGGCCGGCGGCGTGCACCGACCTGCTCCAGCGAGAGCAGAGAGGCGCAAAGCCCCTTGGCACCGGCTGGGGATGCGGGGTTCGGGATGGTCCCCGAGGCGCAGGCTGGCTGAGGATGCACCTGGGAAGCCTCTGCCTGGTGAGCTGACACCATCCCTTCAGCCCAAGGTGGCTTTCCCCGGCAGCAGCCCTGCCAGCTCGGCTGGATGCTCCGCAGGGAGCAGCTTTCCCAGGCTGGGCACAAGCCAGGACTGAGGGCTTGGGGTGCGTGGAGCAGCCCTGGCAGCAGCATCCTCGCCGCGATCCCTTTCACTCTCAGGGGTGGTTTGAATTATAGCGGCGAAGCCTCATTTCTCTTCCTCCTGGGCTGGCGGGACGCCGGGAGTGCGCGGGGAAGGGAAGGGGTGTGTGTTGCTGCTGGCAGCGCTGCCAACCATCAGAGGAGTTACCGACACTTCATAAATACCCGGTGGTTAGGAGCTTGCAGGCTGCAGATGGTCACGGCAGAGGAGGGCAGGGAAATGCGACCGCCCCCCACCAGCGCTGCACCCACAGCCACTCAGGGCCTGGCCCCGTGCAAAGCAGGGTGGGCAGCCCATGGGGTGCTGGGGCCACTGGCCCAGGAGCTGCGACCACGCAGGGAGACAAAGTGGTCTGCTACCGATGTCCCTGGGTGCCTCCCCCTTCTGGGGCACCGCTCCTCATGAGGCCACCGCCCGGCTGGGAGCTCCCAGTTATTAGTGGGTGCAGCACCCAGGTCATCCCACAGGAAGTCTGTGGCAGAAAAGGCAACTACACCCTATCTTGCCTTTGCTGGGCATCCCTCCTCTTCCTCCTCCTCCTCCATGGTGTTGCAAAACATGAGTTAGCAGGATCCAGGGCCACTTTCAAGACCCCTTTCCCCACCCTTATGGCTCCCCATCCCCACGAGGCTGACATCACCCAGGACAGGCCAGTCCTGCCCGCACCAGAGGAGCACAGGCGCCCAGCACCGCTCTCCTGCCTCCTCTTCACCCAGCACAATGTGACTCCTCCGTTCTGTAAATAATTCCCATTTTCATGTCTTAGCACCAGGGTGACACATGGAAGTGGAGATGTGAACTCAGCACACACTCACATGCCTCCCCTGATTAGGACAACTTTTAAGTAGGTCAGAGCCCCGGCTGCAGCCGCCTGACAGCTCCCCTATAAACCAGACCGACTTTAATGCCCTGTGTAGCTTTTGCGATGTGAAATCGGAGCGGTTTACAGGGGCAAGGCGGAGTGGGGGGGGATAGCAGATGTTCTTCCCATGCTGGGGGAGGGCAGCGGTGGGGAAAGTGACTGCTGTCAACGAACTGCTGATTAAGGTCGTTAAAGAATCTTAACCCGGGGGCACTGGGGGGACGGGGATGGGCTCCAGCGGCACTAACAAGCCGTCAGGTCCCATCCCCACAGGGATGCTGCTGGCCAGGCCCAGCCACCACAGCTTCCCCAGAGCTCTGCAGGAGTCTTTCCCACACACCTCAATTTAGGCAGCTTAATGCTGCCAGCGAGCACCTCCTCACTATATTTATATATTCCTCTAATTCTCCAGCTACCAGAGTCCTGTGATTATAGGAGAAAGGTCTCTTTCAGCATTGCTATTTTTTTGGAACAAAAATAGTAGGTCACCCATGTTTGTGGCTGGGAGAAAAACACATTTTCAGACAAGATTCCAACAGATCCAGACACCATAAGGTGAGAAGAAGAGAAAGCACTTAGACCAGTGAAAAATCATAATCATCTGGTGCTTCAAAGCCCATCTTGCCAACACCCACATGCTTGCTGTTGGCAGTGCCGTGCCACCCCACAGCTTTGCTGCAGTATCACAAATGTTGCCCTTGACCAGCATGTCCCCAGGTCCCCCACCCTGCCAAGGAGGGGTTGATCAAGCACCCACTGCCATGGCCTGAGTCATCTGGGGACCTGTGGGTCCCCCTCTCCAGCCCTGCTCCTCTGGGTCGGCAGTAACTGCAGTCCCCTGGCCCTCCAGCAAGGGAAGCTGACCCTCCTCATCTCCCCTCTGGCAGGGGCAGTTTGGATGGTGGGAGACACTGTGGCCACAACCTTTGGACCTGCACTGACCCTCTGCACCTCCCGGGCTCCCTCTGGCCACAGAGCACCCGCAAACTCCCACAGGGTGCTCAGCGATGCTTTGCTGCCGGGAGAAGCTGCTGCCCTTGCTGGGGCTCATCTGGCACCCCCCAGCTGACCCCACCGTGCCCCATGGGCAGCTGCCTGGGGGCTCGTTTGCCACTCCCTGGCCCCCAGTGCTCCCACACATCTCCAGCCCCTCAGCAACACGCTTTCTGATGAGAAAGGAAAAGAGGCATGATTTAAACGTGACCTCTCACCCTAAGCTGTGTCTGTAATCAGACGAGCAAACGTTAATAGACCGAGCCAGGCAGCGGAGCCCAAAGCCCAGATAAAACCCAGCCCCGACGACAATTCAATTTCCTTCCATGAGATCAACTTGCAGCTTTAGCAAAGCCACTTGTGCGGTCGCTGGGCTGAAACAATCTGGGCTGGCAGGAACAACCGCCTGCCTTCGGCTGGCACCCCCTGAGCCGCTCCTGCACAGCGGTTCCTCCTCGACCAGCACCTTCCCGGGGGCTGACCATCACCCCAGCACCCTCCCGGGGGCTGACCATCACCCCAGCACCCTCCTGGGGCTGCCCACACCCCACACCCCCCAGCACCCAGCACAGCCCGAGGACCCTGATCTTGTGCATCCCCTTGGACTGGGGGTTGGGAGCCTCGGTGCCTTGCAGAGGAGGGGGTTGACTTCCAGGGAGGCCTCTTCCATTCACATATAACCCAGGGGGGCTTGCTGGCTGCCCCGGGGAGGACAGGCTTGCCCCCCCTTCCCCACAGCACCCACGGGCATCGTGAGCCGGGCTGGGCAAGGAGGTGGGAGGGTTGCAGCGGGGCCGGGCCGGTCCTGCCCCCCCGTTGGCCGTGCTGACCCCTCCACTGGCATGCAAGCCTCCCCCTCCTTCTCCCCCTCCTCCTCCTCCTGCTCAGTGCCGGTGTTTGCTGGGAGGTGGTGAAGGCTGGAGAGTGGAGTGCAGGGGGGGGATGTGTTTTCCGTTGTGAGCAGCAAATAATGTCTGCATGAAAGGCACGACGCTGGCTTTTGCTTTCTTTTTTTTTTTTTTTTTTTTCTCCTTTTCTTTTTCCTTCTTACTTCCTTCTACCTGCCTGGCTTTTTTCTACTTCTACCTGCCTGGCTCTTTTTTCTCTCTCCCCTTTTAAACAACCGATCAAAAACTTTATCCTTAAGTAGATTAACTCTGCTATTTCTCATTTTGTTCCTCAGTGACAGAAGCCTTCCAGAATTTCAGCAATCTGCCAAGAAAAAAAAAGACATAGAATCCATTTCCAATAAAACTGTGCTAATGTCCCCAGACATCACGCACACTTTCATAACCTTGGAAAGAGGATTATAATCAAATATTCTTCCAGGATCACACAGAATATGCATCGTATAAGGAACAGACTCAATATTTATTTCTCCTTTAAAGAATGTTAGTTGATCTATATTCAAGATAAGTTGTTTCTCAAACCTGGGAGCAAGAAGTGTTGCTTTTATAATTCCTGTGCAGAAACCTCACCTCTCTCTAACAGGCACAGCACGTAGAATTCAGGAAGTTGAATGCAGAAACAACAAAAAAAAGAAAGCCATTTTCAGTAGCCAAATGCAACAGAGTACTTCAGATAAAAGGCAATAAAGTATTGCATAATATTGTGCTGACAGAAAAGTGTTTAAAAGGTGAATTTGTACAAGTTTCAGGCATTTTCATTTAAATTTGAGTGGTGGTGGCAGGGCTGCGTCTTTCTGCCTTTTTTATTTAGCCTAGATGGACTTAAAAGTTGTTAATGTTCAGCTAAAACCTATCAATCTATTTTTCTTTACAAATTATCCAACTAACTAGCAAAAAATGTAACGGATTAAAGATAATTTTGAGAAAATTCCAAGGCATACTTCAAAACCAAGCTATGAATCACCTTTCTGCAGCTGACAGTAAAGGTGAAATGGGTTTTCTTTTATTCACAATATGCCAGATTCCTGCCTAATAATTGTTTGAAGAGAAATTCTAAAGCAGAGGAGAAAAACCCCAACTGTGCCAACAACAATATCCTCTTTGCTTGGAAAAAGTACCTGTTATTTTTTAATTCTCGGTATCATGTAGCTCTTCATGATTGGAAGGTTGAAGTCAAGTCTTCCACATGCATCTTGATTAAGGACTGCCATGTGACAGCCCCATCACTGAGTGGTCTTTTCATTAATTATCAAGTTATCAACTCAACTGACCCATAACTCTAAAGTGTTTTTAAAGGGTGACAACAATTTATCCTGTGGACCAAGGTGGGGATGAGTAGTTTAAGATAAATGTGTGTTTATGAGGAGAGGAACAGCACCACACACAGAGAGTCATTAAGGTTGGAAAGACCTCCAAGATCAAGTCCAATCATTTACCCAAAATTATCATGACCACTAAACCACATCCTGCAGTGCCACATCTGGATGGTTTTGAACCCCTCCAGGGATGGTGACTCCACCCCCTCCCTGGGCAGACTGTTCCAAGGACTCTCCACTCTCTCAGGAAAGAA
>JANIJG010024267.1:0-35937 GCA_024611175.1 Megaceryle torquata | reverse complement strand
GGAAAGGAAAGGAAAGGAAAGGAAAGGAAAGGAAAGGAAAGGAAAGGAAAGGAAAGGAAAGGAAAGGAAAGGAAGAAGAGGGGAGGAGAAGGGGAAAGGAAGAAGAAAGGGAGGAAGAGAGGGAAGGAACTAAAAAACAAAGAAAGAAATTGGAAGAGAAGCAGCTATTGGGTGACTGCAGTCAGATTTCAAATCACACATTGAATGTGTGCTGCAGTATAAAATCCTTTTTTTTTCTTGCATTCCAGACACATATAGTAATTTTTTTTCTTTTAATATAGCCAAAATAAGCCATCTTGTTATACAAATACTATACATACAGAATTTGTCTAAATTAATATGAAACAATGACTCACACACATTAGTTTTGGCTGCCCTGTGAAATGCAGTGAGCACAGCTGATAATGAAACACTGAAATGTATGTTTCTTATTTCAACAAGCAACATGAAGTGGAGGCTCGTTTCTTCTGAGTGTCATAACTGTGATTAATGATACTCGGACAAGACTAAGAGTCCCATGCCAGTTTTAAAGGGCTCTATTTTAAGTGCATCATACGTACCTCATTCTCCAATATCCTGTGTATAATGAGGCTGTTGGATACAGAGCTCATCCCAAAGATACAATTTTCCCTCTGTTCTGCTCTTAAACCAAGCTGTCTTGTAAAACCTCTCTCCTGAGGATCAAAACAAGCAATAAGTTGTTAAAATTGCTGCTGCTGTTGTCCTCAACAGGCCACTTTTACAAAAAAAAAATGGATGTTTTGATGTTCTGTGCAGCAAAATATGATAACTTCTTTCTTAGCAGCAAGCTTTGAGATAGGGGAATCCAGTGGCTAGCAGATGGTGTTAAAAGAAAACACATGGAACCATAGAATCATTTTGGTTGGAAAAGACCTGTAAGATTATCAAGTCCAAACATTAACCCAGCACTACCACATCAGCGGTGGTCAGCACCATATCTCCATGGCTTTTAAACCCCTCCAGAGATAGGCATTCCAACACTGCCCTGGGCAGCCTGGGCCAGGCTTTGACAACCCTTTCCAGGAAGAAATTGTTCCTTGTGTCCAACTGAAACCTCTCCTGGCACAACCTGAGGTCATTTCATCTTGTCCTATTGCTTGTTCCTTGGGAGAAGAGACCAACCCCCAACACAGGGGCACCTCTCTTCTCCACCATAAGATCACAGCATCTGCCCAAACAGAAATTAAGTCTGACAGCTTTAACAAGATGTCCATTAGTCCAAGGAGAGAAGTACACTTAAATACCTTGGAAAAGCCACACTTAGCAGGCCAATAGTTCACATTGTCAAGACAGGTGAAACAATCAGAGCTCCATTAGCACTGTAACATTTTGCAAACCTAACAGCAGTGGTATCTCCCAGGGTCTGTGGATTTATTAATGGGAAAAAAATACATCACAGACAACTGTGTGCTGGCACTGAAATATTGTAGAAAAAAAAAAAAAAACAAAAACCAACACTAGTGCAACTAAAGGGCTCCTGAGGAGCTCAGGATTATCATCTTCAGCAAATCAAACCTCCCAAAAAACCTTTCAGATGTTGTTGCCACATAGGAGCAATGTCAAGACAGGGCTCAGGAGGCTGGTAGTACCCATGATTTTGTCCAGATGAGATTCATTACTGTTGTTTCATCCCTTCAAGTCAGCGGAGTTGCTATTTGCATCAGCAGAGCTCTGGCATGCTGGGAACCTTGCTGAGCTTCCTCTTGTCTAGCCTGGGGCTTGTAGTCATGCAGCAACTCATCACAACAAAGCCTAACAGATAACTGCCTTCCCATGTGGTCCAGAAAAGAGATCCATGAGCCTGGCTTGACCAAGGAAAATACAGTCCATAAAGTGGTGGGCTTCCACGCCAAGCTTCAGGAGAACTAGAAAAAAATATATATCCCACAACAGTAGCAGATTATTTTATTGTTCTCTTGTTACCAAAAGCAACTTACTTGCTGTACCAAAGGTGTGGGTTTTTTTTCTGAAGAGGGCTTATTTGTTGTTTTCACAGTATCACAGGGTATCAGGGGTTGGAAGGGACCTTGCAGATCTTCAAGTCCAACCCCCCTGCCAGAGCAGGACCATATAATCATCAATTTTCATCTTGCCAAAACCTCTCAGTGACTTACTGACCTCCTGTAGTCACCTTGGCACATTGTGAGAGATAGTTTTTCATTGGTAAATTTTTCACAGGTCACTGAAGACGCCGCTTTGGGGATCTCGAGGTCTCAGATTTGGATCTCTTTCAAAGCTGGGGAAGAATCTTCCTTTACGGGGAGTTTTTCAAAGGTTAACCTTGGGGTTCCTTTCATTTAATATTTTCATTAGTGCCCTGACACAACTAGGACAGCACTAATGAAGTACACTGATGACACAGTGTTAGGAAGGATCACCAAAAAAGGAGGATAATGTTGTACAAGGATGGAAAATGCTTAAGGGCTTGAGAAACAAGCGGAGTGAAATCAAGCAGACAAGCAAATATCATGTCAAGGACTAAATTAATGATCTCATTCACTGTAAATGAGGGAAGAGGACGAAGATCTAGGGTCATGGTTGTGTACCACCATCACAACAAAAAACTGTAAAGAATTATCTTTAACATTAGAGCACATCACCTAAGGGTCTACTGATACAAGTATTTACATGATTGCACAGCCATCCACAAGACCTTACCTAAAATGGTGCCTGCAATTCTGCTTTTCCATGTTAAGAAGTACTCCAACTTGCGTGGCTGTAGAGAGAAAAGCTCCTAAGAGAAGCAGCAGGAGGAACTTTCCTGAGATAAGAAGGGGTTGGCTTGTCTAGCCAAAGGCATCTCTTTTCTATAAAATGCTTTGGAGCAAAGATTTGGGATTGATGCTAGAGCCAAATTAGCTTAGAGCCAAATTAGCACAAAAACATACAGCTCAAGAGGCCGTATATAACTGTAGTCTGGAAAGCAGAGGTTTCTTGACAAAGTTCTGGATGTGCATCCAAAAGCAGGTTTTGGGTAGCCAGGGTGAAGTATGTTAAGTCTGTGGTAAGCGCTATCCCGGGAGTCTGTCTGCCTTGATGAGCACTAACCCAAACATTGTGGGCTCTCTGCCCTGCCACTAAATCTGGGACATGAATATTCATGGTTGTCACTGCAACAGCCCCAGAGAGGTAGTCCTGGCCCCATTGATGCTCCCGTTTGGAGGAGATAAAGCCAGCCTTCACCAACACGTGCAAGCTCTCTGTTACCATGACAAGCAGGGAACTTACCCGCACTTTACAAACTGTCCCCAAGTTAATTAAAACTGCTTATTGTGGGCTAAAAATGGGAATTTGCTCAACACAGCCTCTGTGGACCTAATCTAATTAGCAGCAGATGCACCGCAGCTTGGAGTGTCTTGGTGCAAAGCAAAGCAGAGTCAGCTCCACAGCAGCCGTAGTTGCAGGGAGCTAAACCCATCCTAGGTTGCTGAAGAGTGACGGATTTCCACACCTGGCTCATGAGGACCGCCTGTTATGGTCTGCCCTGGGCTATCTGTGCTCATATCTGCTATTTCCAGCCTGCCGAAGCACCACAGCGAGCTGCAAAATCTGGCCATTTCTCCTCTGTTGGCTTCCCCTCTTGCTGTGTTAAAAAAAAAAAAGCTACATTTTGAGAGGGTCCTGTGTTATTTTTCAGAAAAAAATACATCATACATCTCTTCCACCCTTCCACCTAGCCTAAAAACACTCCCTGTTTCCTACCTCAAGTGCTATGGAGATAAAACCTGTTCCAGACAGTGGCAAGACCTGCACACCCCCACTTTTCCAGAGCCTGGGTGGAATCATAGAACGGTTTGGGTGGGAAGAGACATGTAAAGCTCATCTAGTCCAACACTCCTGCAGGGAGCAGGGACATCTGCAACTAGAGCAGGTCACTCAGAGCCCCATTCAACCCTACCTGGAGGGTTTTCAGAGATGGGGCTTCTACAACCTCTCTGGGCAACTTGCGCCCATGTCTCACCACCCTCAGTGTAAAAAATTCCCTCCTCTCTAGTCTAAATCTTCTCCACCCTTTTAGTTTCTCCGCCCCATGTCCTGTGCCAACAGGCCCTGCTAAAAAGTCTTCTAGGTCCCTTTAAGTACTGAAAGGGCACAAGAAGGTCTCCCCAGAGCCTTCTCCTCTCCAGGCTGAACTACCCCAACTGTCCTAGACTTTCGGAAGACAGTCAAGAGAAGAATATAGATATTTAATTTGGGAATACAGCTTCTACAGCTGTCAAAAAAAAAAAAAAGGTCTGAACTAGTTAATCCTTCAGCAAGACAAAAATCAGGATAGCTTCAGTGAAAACAATGCATTACATCAGCTGAAGCAGCTGAGGAACTGGCTCAGCATCGCTTTGGGATTAGTACATCAAAGCATTCCTCCTGCCATTGTGCTGACAGCACGTGGACATGAGAGTGAGGAATCACGTGGCCTTGCTACAAGGGCTTGACGCTCCCTGCTTATTTGATTTTCCCTATGGTTTGTCTGCTTCATGCTGTGTGGTCTCATCCACTCCTGTCCCAAATGCTGCAGAGTTGAGCTGAGCCACATTTTCCAAGCAGGCCCTCCAGGTTTTTCTAAACTCCAGTTGGTTTGGACTGCAGTAACATGGAGCTACAACACATGGTCTAAAAACAACCACTTGCCTGTAGCAGATCAAGTGCGTGCACTAATTAGTCATGCTGCTCTGTAGAATGGCAGATGGACATTATTTTGGAAAAGCTTGTGAAACCACAGCACATTTTAACTCCCTCAGCTGGAGCAAAAGCAGGGGGAAGATGCTGTTTGGTGTTCCTGTGGAAGTCCATCCAGATTCATCCAAAGCACAAATCAGAGACAAAGCATCCCTTTTCCCCAGCAGAGCTCTGTTTCCAACCACCTCTCACACTTGTCAGGGCTGAGGAATTTTCACTCACCTATTTTATAGCAAACTGAAAAATTGCCCCATCTCTTCTCAGGGAACAGCTGCAACCACTGAACATCAGACAGAAGAGCACCTGTGTCTGATGTCTCGTGGTTCTGCATGATGAACCAAAGCTGTGCATCGCTACCCAATCTCCTGCCACCTCTCTGCTCACCCACCTACACAGAACAGCAGCAAACTGATGGTGTCAGCTAATAAATAATTCCCGGTTTACCTAAAATAAGCCATGCTGGTGCTAAAGGATTTCAGATTCCTGCTGTGATAATCACTGTCAGTTCAGGAGGGCAGGTCATTATAGTTTCCTGAAATGGGGAAGTTTGCCTAACCTGGGAAGTCAAAGATACCGGTAACAAAACATTAGGGGAAATGGAGACAAAACACTTCAGAAGTTACAGTGTATCTTATTTTAAGTCATAACACATTTTTTTCTGGCACAGTGGCTGATGGACAGCACGTGGGACTGACTCATCTGCCCAGTGCACTCTCCCTGCACCCCCAAGACAGCTCATCTGGCAGTGACTGCACCCCAGCCTGGCCCTGAACCCGTTACCAGGCACTCTGCAGTTTTCCTGCAGGCTTTTCCACAGCATTAATTATCATGGCACTAAAACCCTTCTGATCCTTCCCTGTAAGAATGAGAAGGAAGTAGTTGCTCTGCTCTCCATCAACAGAGCCAAAACAGTCAGGCAAGTGTCAACTTCTCCACTGTTCAGTTTTCCCCCTGATTGTAGAAACAATTAAAAGTTTTCTTTTTGTTTCCCCCAAACACAATGAGTTGCTGCAGAACCCTTTTGTTTCAGCTGTATGTCAAAATAAATAAAAGCACTGAAAACCCCAAACAGGACAGAAAGCAAACGTGTGCTTGCATCTGGAAACACCCAACTTCCACTGCTGGCTGAATGGCTTGTCAAGGACCAGGCTGGAAACAGATGCCAGAGACAGAAACAGAAATGGCCTCAGACACAAAGTCTCTGCTTGTCCTTCCTTTTACCTTCTGCCTTTCCTAACTGTGCATTTCCCTAAGGACTCAATATATAGCTATTTATCACGGGGTTTCCAGCCTTAAGCCACGTAGGGATAGGCACTGTTAGAAGGATGCATCTCCTCAGCCAACAGCAGCCACTGCCTTTGATGCCCAACCTCAATTTCTACAGGAGTAGTGGTGGCAGAGGGGAAAGGCAGGAAAGAGACTTCTCTGCAGTCGCCTTTTTTGGAGCAGTTGCCAGTTTAAGTTTCTGAAACATCCTGGGTGCATTAGTGGCTCAACTCAACTAATTAGAAATTCCTAAAATAATTTTTAATAGACTTTTAAATTTTAAAAGGCTCTAGGTAATGGCAGATAACAGTTCCCCCCCTGAGGCATCTTCATTCCTTCCTGGTTTATTGGCAACAGATGACTCATTTCACCTCTGTGTAACAGAACAACTGCTTTACTACTCCTCCAGCAACGGTTGGCAGTAAACGAGGTTCCTGAGGCTCATGCAGATGAAATAATTTCTTGTGCCTGTACAGACCCTGCCTGTGACACCTAGTCCATGAGACTAAGAACCATCTGAAAAACAGCTAAACATTTAGACATGCCTGAAAAAGCAAGAATACAATGCAGCCCCTGCCCTGCTGCAAAGTGTGGAGAGGCAGAACTCATCATAAAATGCCCTATGAACATGTCTGTACTATATATCCAAAAGCTGGGAGGGGACTCCAGGGGAAGAAAAAAAAAAACAAAAAACATATATATGCACACCCACATGAGCTTTCCAAGTCTCTTCTAGACAGTGTTACTTAAATATTTCTCCTTCCAAGCCCCAGCAAACCATTTTCAGTTGCATTCGTTACAGCTGTCTCACAAACACAGACAGATGAAACACTTTGGGTGGGAGATTACTCAGCTGGGAACAACTTTTGGCTGGCAGTGAGCTCCTCTATAGCCCTTCGTGTAGAGAGGTACGACCTACAGCCATTTTTAGCCTATTTTCCTAAGGGAACATGTGTGATCACTGTAAGCGTGCACCAGTCCCAGACTAATAGCTTGAGCCAGATGGCCAGTTGCCACCAAATTTATCAGAGAGGTCAATGTCCATTCCAAACATGATATCCCCACTGGCAAAAAAGCAGCACACGGAGCTCCTAGTAGGCACTAGACCGTGCATGTGGAAGAGAGCACTGAAGTGCTTTACTCACTGAAAACACTGTGAAACCTGCACCTTGATAGATAACAAAGCATCATTTCCCTGAGCTACTTCCTTCTTTTCCATACTCCTAAAGAGCCAGCTCTCCCTTTGAAGTCAGGGACCCAAGCTAGAGCCAAAGGTCTCTGCATCACAGCTCTCTTGGCAAGGTGGTCTGGACTTGTGGAGGGGGATCCTCTTGGCCTGCCAAATAGAAGAGAGTATGAAGTTTGGGATAAACAAAACATTCGAGGCATATATTTTTATTAGGGAAAGCCACACGCACCTTTCACAAAAGCTGCAGTTTAATTATTAAACATATGGCAGAACCACTCCATGCACTGATAAGGAGCACAGACTGCTTTTCATCTATCTTTCCACCCCCTCCAGCACCCTCAGTAGGAGCTGTTCACAGCAATTCTTAAACAAGTTTGGAGAAATTCCTTATATATCACAAAGGATTGTGCCCAGCAGGGCACTGCCTGCAACAATCTCTAGCCAGAGCACAGCTCCTCTCAAGAGTTAGGAGCTGTGTGGCAGATGTTTCTCACCTCAGCACATCCTTATGCTTCAGTGCTATTTATTGTGACCCATCAAGGGTAGTTTAAATGGTGTAAGCAATATTTCACCTGTCTCTAGCAGGCTATAATAGCTTTTCTTGTGGTTCACACTTGTATTCTTTCTGTAATTCAATCCCACTATACTTAACATGTTTATTGTACTCAGTAGTTATTTTCCCTCCTCAGTCTTTAGCACATGCTAATGTTCACCATCACTTATCATCTGGGAGCCATTAATATTAAGCTTGTTTAATGTTTCCAAGTCAGTCTCTGGAGTGTTTTTGTGATGTTAATAATTAATACAGGAAGACTAGCATTTTAGAAGCCTGAAGTAGTTCACAGCAGGCTCAGTTTTGGGCCTTGGTGCAAGCGATCTGTTTATTGTTACAACTCCTCAAAATATCTCTTAACTTTCTATCGGTACAACAGTGAGGAGCCAAGTCTGTTTTCATTAAAAAAAAGCACAGCCCTTTCTCTTTTCAAAAGTGATAAAATTATCTTTTAAGGCTCCATTGCAGTGGGGACAAATCTTGCCTGTATGATCACTAAGTGAGCTACCCTGGGTATTCAGGCTACTGTGGGCCTTTAGGCTTTCAGGAGTTGATCTTATGGCATCAGTTCATGGCATGACTGCAGAAAAGGAGAAAAAGCAAAGACCAGGATGCTTAGAAAAAACATTTCTATCCTAAGCCAGGCCTCTGTGATTAACTTCTTACCCATATTTTATAAAAGAACCACTGTGCATCACACATTTAACAGCACAGGTTATGGTGAACGGTTCTGAGAACTGATTTGTTGTGACCTCTGTCTGGATCAAGTATTTTGAATTCATTTTGCTTACTGTGGTTGCAGATGTTTCTTCTTGAAACAAATAGGCTTTTAAAAATAGAAGAGCCCCAGCTTATTTCTGAGGCTTTGTATCTGATGGTTGCTGACAAGGGCCAGGATGGCTTGCTCAGCGAGAATCAGCTTGCCCACCTCTCTCAAAACTGGCCAGGGGCTCCCCAGACTGCCTGGTCAAAGTAGCATGGTGAGGAGAGCTGCTCTGCAAGAGGAGGGTCAGGACCATAGGTGGACCTCTGAGCAGTGAGCTTATTTATAGCAATAAAAGCTATTTATTTAAAGCTAAACAAAAAGAGTTATATCCCAAAAGCAATGCATGGTATTATATACTGGTGCACAAGTGACTGGTTCCTTTGAAGCTGGTGGTGCAGAGACAAGTTGTCTGTCCTACAGCTGGTCTAGGAGACAAAATCACTTAGGCAAGGTCATAACCAAAGCCACATTTCTACAACCATTAATTCTGAGGTCTACATGCCCATCACCATCAGTCTAAACCTGACCGTAGCTCTGTTTCTTTCCAGCCAGCCGGAGGTCACAATAGACACAGGCTGTGCAACAGTGTCGAGGTGACAGGCAATGGTCTTGGAAAGCCTCAGATACAGAGGCAGCCCAGCAGAGCCTATATAGAGAGCATTTCACAGCAGCAGAGGCTTTACAATCAGATCAGCAGTGGCCTGTGGCCACATTCGGCACAGCTCAGAGCCCTAAAGCCACTAGTCCATGGCACTGGACATCAGCAGGATTCAGACACTAACAAATACACAACCCACACTTTCTATAATGTCTGTATACATATGCACATGCACTATAGATACGCAGTTTTCTGAACAAGCAAACAAGGATTTCCAGGCCACCTTATCTAGTGAGCTCACACTGCTCTATCCCCGTTGCTTCCACCTGTAAAGCAGCTCTAGAAAAAACCAAGAGTAAAACCAAAAACCTCTAGCAAACCCCACCTCTGTGGTTTGGGTCAGAAAAGTTTCACAAAGTCCTTCCAGTGTAAATAAAACTTTGATGATTTTTTTTTTTCCTGTTTCTGTTCCTCTACATCCCCAGCAGCAGCAGGAAAAACAAACAACTAAACCAAACAAACAAAAACAAACCCCAAAACAACTTGTGCTTTCAGACATTCATACAGATAAGATGGAGAGCTCTGCTTGTGGTATATATGGTATATTTTCATGCTTGCAGTATATTTTCAGTTGAAACGTGCTTGGGTATCTGTGGCTGTTCCTTGTCAGACCAGCCACTCAGGAGAGAGGTGACAGCCACCTGTCCCGATGTGAAATGGTGCATTGGCACCGTGATGTGAGCAGAAACCAAGAGCCTGGAGATGCCCAAGAAAGCGGCTCAATCAGTGCTCAGCTGAGCAGGGCTGCCCAGACCACTGTGAAACTCACTAAATAGGAGAAATGGGAACATTTCAGATGAAAACCAACCTATCAGAAACAACTTCACAGTATTCAGGGAACTTGGGAGTCCAAAAATGCTAAAACTGAAGTGAAGCAGTTAACAATTTCTGAGCAATACAAAGTCTTAGTGTTGGTTCAGCAGTGTGGGAGCCTCAATGGAGATCTGACCTCCTGTCCTGGGCTGCCACACATAGCACATCAGGGAGCACAGGTAAACGGAGTGGAGAAGCCAAGGGGAGGGGGAGAAACAAGTCATGGGATACAGATTAACTCTTCCCACAGACAGACAGCAAAGGGATGGCAAAGCTGAGGTTTTAGTCTTTTGTTTTCAGGGTAGTGCCATTATTACCAGCCACTGCTGCCTGTTCCACCCAACTGCTCTTCCTTAAGTGAGGGATGTTTTACAGTGTTCATACTGAAGAGCTAATGCTTCCTCAGAGCGGTCAGAGTCTGGAGGAAGCAAGGGCTACACAATCACCAAGAAAGAGCACTCCAGGAGCTCCCCAACCACTCCAGAAAGACCTGCAATCTTGTGCCTCCTTTTACTCAGAGAAAGAGGGCAAGAGAGCCAACCCACCCAAAATTTCACAGCAGGCAGAGCAAGAAGGATGAGATTATTGGAATTACTCTTGACTGTTTAGAAGTTTTATTTTGACCCGTACTGGCATTCCTGTGCATTACCAAAATGTCACCATTTCCTTTACAGTTAAAAATCAAGGAAAAAGGCTGAGGAGGAGCCGTAGGGCAAGGTCTACAAGGGGGTTCCCAGTGCTCAGATCATGCATTGCTGGGCCATACCACCACTGTGGCCAAGCCTGCACTGCAAATGCTTGTGGCATAACTATATCAGGCAAGCATAAAATTAAATGCAGTCCCTAACCTCAGATTAACTACCAATGCCCAGTTTTTACCAGTAAAATTCATTTCAGGTAAGGAACCCTTCACTGCACAAGCATAGCTGAGCAAGTTGCATCCCTGGCTTTGTGCAGGTTGCTCTGGGTGCTTTTTGGATTCAGTTTTGCAGCCACACTATTTGCAAGCCACTTGCTGCAGAAGAAAGCCTGGTCCTGAGCATCCAGGACAGCAAGATATTCACACCCTCAGGAAGCAGGCAAGCAGACTAAGATATCATACAAAGCTCTGGCTTCTTGACACTGCAATGGTGTTTACTGACAAAGTTCATGTTGTGGTTGTTTGTAGAACAAAGCCCACCAAGCTGGCCACCCAGATGTGGCTCTGGCAGGAGATCTCAGTCCACCTCTCTAGTCACCCTCACTGACTGGTGTCTATTTGGTTTCCCAGTTCAGAAACGAGTCTCAGGAGCATCAGACCTCCCTGTTGTCTTAAATCATAGTTGAGCTGTGCCCTCTAGTGGGTCTGGCTCACGAGAAGTGGAGAAGTCCCCTCCAGGAGCAGATGCCCCAGCCCACACAAGTCCAGAGGACTCAGGGACATTTACACCAGCCAGCCCATAACACTTTATGTGGGCTTCTCACTTAAACCATCTCCTTTTTTTAAGAGCCCTTAATAAAGGCATCTGAGTTGTAACATCTGCTCAGACAGATGGGACTGGTCTGAAAATAACAGAGCACGAGACAAGCGCTTATTGCCACAGTGAAAATTGGAAATGAAGTTTGTTTTAGTGGCTATAAAGCAAGCCTTTCATAAGGCTTCAAAGCTTTCCAGACAAGACCCAGAGCCTTGTTTTCTACTAAGGAATAGGTGCTTAGTTGGGTGTGTGGTGTTACCAGAGCTTGTAGGTCCAAACCAGTGGGTAAATAGAAGCAGACATTTCATCATCACTTCTTGCTGTGGGCAAGGATTCTTGCTGCAGCAATCCCAGCCTAAGGTATCCATGCCCCTAGCCCTTCCCAAACTCTGAAACACCTTCCTATACCTCTGCTGTGCCAGAATGACAGTCCACAGGGTCACACTGAGGGTCCCACTGAAGAACTGATCTATCCAAAGCCCTGGGAAAAACAAACAAACAAAAGACTTTAAGTTGGCTTATTTTACAGCCCAGCCATGTGAAACAAGTTCTGGGAGAGGGGTGGGAGCACCTAAACTGTTTCTGTGCTGAAAAAAATTATACCAGCCTCAGACAGTGTGGATTTTCATAGGGTTGTGAGAAATATCTTCAAAGGATCCCCAAATCCTGTTCTAGCCTCTGCAGAGCTGATGGGAAGGGACCTGTGAAGGTAATGCTTTCCTTTCCCTCTGGCAAAAAGGCCGCATGCAGGGTAAGATCTGCTCTCAGTTTTGCCGTGACAGTGCAGATCTGTGCACAGGCACATTCCCAAGTGAAGTGAAATGCTCTCGTTTGGCTCACAGATCCAAACTGCTCGTGGTGATTCCACTTGGTGGGGGCACTGCTCCCATATGACGTCTGTGCAATTCTTGCATGTCTGTACACAGCATTTCATCTTAGAAATGGGAAGGAATTGAATCACAGCAGTCAGGCCTTCAAAGTCACACAAGACACACTCTTCATTGCAAAACTGGGATGACTTTTTTTTTTTTTTTTTTTTTTTTTTTTAAAGCTTGCTTGTAGGACTCCTGCTTTTCAACCTGCACCTTCTCACTTTCAGGGACAGATTTTGTAAATCCTCTTTCACTTCCAGAAAACTTTAGGAGCTGTTACTTGAAGGAAAGACACTAACTAGAACAAGATGAGTGACAGAAACTCAAGAACTGTCTTCATTTAGACTTCTAATTATCAGATCTTCACTTTCTCACCCCAGACCTGTTATCCCAATGCACTAGCACACTGTGATTTCTCTCTCAAGATATTAAAGCTTTAACAAGAGCAGCCTTCTTTAAAGCACTGAGCCCCAGCTGCCTGTGGTAACTAGCTATTACTTTAATTAAAAGGCAGTAAAAGCCCAAGTGCTCAATTTTTGCTCACTCTGCACCTCCCCAGCTGTCTGACAAAAAGCTCTGCTAGAGAAGCGGGTGTGCTGTCTCCTGCCAGCTGGTAAACCAGCCCCGCTCCTGAAAACAAATCACTTCGGCCCAAGGCATCTGAGCCTGTACCCTGGCACAAGACCAAAGCCAGGTCTATGTGTGTCAGCTGTATTATAAAAACTGAGAGGAGGTCAGATCCCTGGCACGCCATGGCTCCGGCCAGCCCTGTACCCATCCCTTCCTGGTCCTCAAACCCCACACTGTGGGGAATGAGCTGCTTTAACTTCTCATGCCCCTGGTAGCCAGGCTGCCCTCAGACCCCGAGGCATGGGGAAAACCCTATCCACCCATCCATCCACCTGTCCGTCCACCTGCTGCCAAACCCCAGCATGAGAAGCGGGGAAGGAGGGAGGGCTGGAGGGAGTGTGGGAGGCATGGCCACCAGGCTTGCTCCGTGTGACGGCACCTGATGGTCCCGCCTTACTGGTGGGTCTAAGGTTCACTGATCTCCGGTTGCTCTTACCTTTGACACGGCTCCCCGGCAGCTGCTGGATGGTTTCACTTTTATCTCGCCCCAGTGTGGAGAGGCTCAGGCAGCTGGAAGGGGCCGTTGCCCCATCACCCCTGATGCCACGGACTGGAGCACAGGAAGGAGAGCAAGGCTTCGGGAAGGTAAAGGCATCCTCTGCCGGGCAATTCCCCGAAGAGCAGGCCCCAGCCCCGACCCATCATCTTCAAGGTGCCTTTCCCAGACAAGCTCCCAGGACTTTCATCCTCCCACTGGGAAGCAGACCTGCATCAGAGCTGCGAAGGGAGATCCATCAGGGAGGGCAGCACCACCCTCAGCAGCTCCCTACCTAAGGGAAGAGATTTTAGCAAGAGTTAGGAAGCCCTCTGCCCCACCTACCCACATCCTCTCGGGCAGCCAAGGAGCTGCTGCAAAGGTCTGGGCAGAGTGCTTGGTCTCGCCCACAGCCCAGGGCAGTCTCTGTTTATTGCTGCCTTGTTTCCCCAAGCCGCTCGAGCCGCACAGTTAATGACCCTTATTCTGTTCCTTTTAGCGTTGAAGAGGGCTGATAACATTGAGAAACCAGCGCTATGTAAATCTAACGCTGTTTACGCTTTAAATCTTTGCAGTTGGGATTTTCGTATCCCCTGGTAACCTTGGCTTAAGCGAACTGACCAAGTGGCCACGGTCCTACACCAGCACTGTGAGGACCTTAGAAGGTAGGAGGAAGCTCCCAAAAGCAGAGGAGCACTTTGAGAGAAACCTAGAAGTTAATTGGGAAGTAGGTGTGTGACAACTGTCAAAGAAAAAAAAAAAAATTATTAATATTAAACATCACTAATTTCCCAGGAAGAGAGTCTTAAATAACACTTCTCTGTAGTTCCATCCTCAAAAGTGTGTTTGCTTTTTTTTTTTTTTTACTGTTTTCCTTTGGAAATAAAAGGCTTATCCCTTGACAATAGATATATGAGGATCCCCCCTCCCTAGGTTAAAAATACTGCAGAGATACAAATTTAGAGTGGCAAAAGCCAAGCCCTTGCTCTTGCATTCCAGGGCAAATATCTACTCCACCACCTCATGTTTCTGGTTTTTATTACTCTCATTTACACCCATAAAACTGGAGTTTGAAAGGATGCTCCTTAGATAAAGTCCACTTTCCTGCTAATTATAAACAACTGAGTCACCCTTATAAACAAATTTGTCAGGTTCCTTCCTGGAAACAATGAAAGCAGGGAGTTCAAGTGCAATATCACTAATCTGGCACTGCAAAGAGATTACTTTAAGTTGATTTACATTAAATGGGTGGGCTCCATAGGGGAATCTGGTTAACACTGGTGGGAGCTGTCTCCACATACCCACCCTTTGCCCAAGAGAGAGGAGATAAAGACAAGAGTGTCTGACTGAGGACACAGTTTCCTGGGTGCAGCGATGCTTAATCCTCCATTAGGAAGTGAGAAATGATCTGTGTTGTGTCCGTTTTGGTGCTTGACTTCTAGGTAAGTGTAAGATCAGGAAACCTGCCCTGAATATCTGCTGCTAGACGCAGCTGTCACATTAAGCTGTATCTGGAGACTAAATCCACCAAAAGTATTTTTTTTACAGTTGCTAAAAGAGAAATGCTTGTCTAAACTAATCTTCAGCCCTTTATATTGGTTCTGAGCAGCTTCAGCTTTCCCTGCCCCTCAGTGTGGCTCTAGGCATGAGGACAGGACTTCTAACACTTCAGCTGCTGCTCCCTAAATTGCTGAGTTATTCTTTACCAAGATCAAACTCAAAAACCCCAAACCCAGCTTCTAAGTAGTCCCAGTTCAGGTTACACCTCAGCCTACCTAAGCATGTGTGGAAAAAATTGCAAAAGCCATCTTGCACAGCAACATCGCTGGCTTCTTCACAGCATCGAGTTTGCAGCGAGGGAAATCAAACTTGGTTGAATCAACTTCTAGTTATGCCAACAGGAGCTTTTCTAGTCTGTAAGTGCACTCTGCTGGGGCTTAACTCACAGAAAACAGTGGGAAAGTGGCTTTAAACATTTCTCCTGGATATGTGCAGTCAGTCTCAGCCTGGGAAAGTCAGGGGGTTTTCCAGATGAAGAATGCACTTCTACTTTGTCTGCAGGCTGAAAAAATGGGGATACTGAGGCACTGTTATCAGCACCCAGAGTGGGGAATGGTGACCCTGCTCGAGCAGCATCCTGAATTTCCAGAGCTGATTGTAACCCTAAGCTGGGTCTTACCTTTGCCAGGCTCTTCCCCATGGAAGGGAGCAGCTGCTGAAGAGTGACTGCCAGCCATGTGAGATCTCTGGAGAGATTTTCCCATGTCCCTTAGCCAGAGAGCACAGTGTTTTTACTCTGTACATGCCTTTTTCAACAGAGAAAAAAAAAAGGATGAAGAAAACACTTTCCTCTAAATCCTGTTTTCCATTGAATCAGAATAAAGCCACTCATTTTGCTTCCTTGCTGTTCTCCTTGGGCTGAAAGTGAGACTCACCTTCTGCCTCTGAACACAGAATAGAAATAATTTCAAATGAGCTTTTGTGTAACTTGCCCATCTCTGATAGGTGCTTGCTAGCATGAAAAATTTGCAAGGAAATTTCTCTCATGAGAGGAATCCTCAGGGGAGCTTTTTTCCAGCATTGATACAGCCTTCCAGAGTTAAACAGAGAGCAGCAGAGTGAAATGATGAGGCACTGAGTTTAAGGGAGACAATCTTGTGTTGGTTTTCAGGCAGCCACTTGTTTTCCTGGAAAGTTTTATGGCTTATCACCTATGGTAGCTAGCATAGCTGCCCAGAAAGGACAGCAAGACTTATTTACAGGCCTACAAAGAGGCAAATGTGTGTAATTAATACCAGAAGGAGCATGGCTGTATGCTGTGTGGCAGGGTTTAGCGTTTTCCTGCTTAAAAAAGCCCAAAACAAACCGCATCAGTAACTCTGATCTGCACAAACTGCGATCCCACTCTTCATCACTGGGCTGCATGAGCTGGTGAAGAAGACTCTACCCATTTTTCAAAGGGGTGAATTCTCATCTGAGGGAAGAGAAAAACCACAGATCCAGACCTGGGTTCAGCCTTCACCAAGGAAAGCTCTTAATGACAGCCTGCTTTGATCACAGGCTCAGGGAAGGGAGAAGAATTAAAGGTCTGGAACCTGCTAGATTGCAGAGGGAAGACAGGCAAAACAAAGGAGACGTGGGGTGAGCAGGAATAAGAGGCTTTTGTCAGACAAGGTTGTTGCAGAGACTTTCCTGGGCCAGAAGCTACATTTATGTCTTTATAAAGGTACTTCTTGTTGCTCACCTGCAGGTTCTGCACAGCAAACTCCTGCAAGCCCCATGTAGGAATTGGAGTAATTGCACCAGTTCTTCATTATAAGTCATGCAGGTCCCTGCGCACTGGCTGACCAGGGCTTTCTCCAAAAGCACCTTATACCAGTAGCATTCACCCTGGCACAGGAGGTGTTTCGCCTCGCACAGGAGGCTCTTTACCTGACCCTCTTGCTGCTGTTGCGTGCCAGGACACACAGACAGGGACCAGCAGCAGGACATGAACATTTCAGCATCCTTAACAAGGCTCCTCTGCTGTCTTTGGCTGTTAGAAGATCAGATCTGCAATACAAGGTACATTGCATCTCTGCACACTGCAGTTACAGGCTTGCTTGTGGCCTATTTCCCCTTTGCTGCTGGGTGTGAGGTGGGCTAAGGGCATGCAAGGTCATGTCATGCTCTCTCCTGCTCAGTTCAACACCCCATGACCCTTCATCTTCAAGCTCTGCATGAACCTCCCTCTCTCCTGCATAGCTCTCCATGTGAAATGAGTAATTTTAGAGGAGATATGCAAGGAGGAGCCAGAGCAAAGCTTTGGCTAGCTGCAGGACAGAGTTATTTGCCACACTGTGCTGACAGCGAGGCAGCGTCACTTTCTTGAGCTCAGGGCTGGGAGAAGGAGAAACATGCCACCCAGGAGGGCTCATGCCAGCCACCCACTTCCCAGGACATGGCCAATGCTCTGCAGTGTCTCTCTTCAAGTCAGTTTTGAGGTGACCACCATTATTTTGGTCTGTGCTCCCCTGCTGTCCCCGGTCACTGTGCACCATAGCTCCACTCTGAGTGATGCAGAGTCACACCCCATGGTGCAATGGTCATGAAGGCATGAGATGTCATGGGCTTGGTCTGCCCAGAGTTTCTTAATCCACAATGGAGGAGTGTGCGCTGTCTGCTTTTTGTGCTGTTTGTCCTGGAAGCTGCTTGAATCAGGTCTTCTCACTCCTACTTTTTCACCCTGGTGAGCAACACACTGACTTGAAAGTGTTGTCACAAAGCCCATCAGATCCTGGGGTGCTCAGCCTTCCCCTGGGCAGTGTCCTTAGCAAGCTGGCAGCAGCAGCATCCACACCTAAACTTACCTTCAGTTTGAGTTATGTTCTGCTGGTATAACTTCTAATCGAAACCCACAACAAGCATGGAACATCAGCCTAAGCTCTTCGCCAGGACTCTGGGAAAGGAGATGTGCTCAAGAGCAAGGCACACACTCCTAAGTGATGTCACTCTGCCGTTAGCTTTCCCCAGCATGTCCTCTCTTTAAAGGAGACACACCCAATCCAACCTCCTTGTCTACATCCAAAAAGGCCTTTTGTGTCAAGTGTCTTACTAAAGATCTCCACCCTCTGGTCATAACTGCCAGTGGCTGATGGCTTGATGCATTGTGTGGTCCAGGATATTAATGGTTTTGTTCTAGCCTATTTTGAGGTTAAACTCCACATGCCCTGCTGCCACAGGTGAGGAGTTGATTCGGGAGGCTCAGCTGATGGAGCTGATGGATCACTGCAGACATGTTTTGAACAGGGTTGTTTTCCTTTCAGGGCATGGCACAGGAAGCAATGCCAGGCACTTCCCTGGCGGGGTTTCGTCCCACCTACATCTACAAGGTGGTTCTGCTGGGGAGCACATCAGTGGGAAAGTCAAGCCTGGCCTACCGATACATGAAAAATGACTTCAGGGAGTTGCTACCAACCGTGGGATGTGAGTGAGAGACTTTGATAGATTGATGGCTCTGGATAAGAGTCCAGGCCTGATGTCCTTCCTTGCGGTGGGGTGGGAGAACAGGTTGGTATATCCTGCATAATCACAGACCCACTTTTGAACATGTTATGGACCTGCCCATCGCTGTCACCACCTTCAGACCTCAATGCCATTCTGGAGAGAGGAGGCTGTGGTGTAGGTGGCCAACTATGGCAAGACCCCCTCCCCAGCACTGCCCAATGGTTGGCATGCAGGAGTGCCTCATTCCTCCAGCCTTCCTGCAGAGATGAGAGCACAGAGCTCCCCACAGCTTGGCTGTGTGACAAACCCTATGCTCTGCCCCACTGTCCCTGCAAGTCCTGTCCTGACAAGCCACGCTGAACAACCCACATCCAAGGGCAGGACACATGCATGCTTCTGAGTTGATGAAAACCATCTGGAGAGCTTCAAGAGCTCTGTTCCCTCCAAAACCTTCCTTGGGCCAGCATTCTTGCTGGGATCAAGCTGCCTCTTCCATACATTCTCATCAGCACAGCTCTCCATGGCATCTAGACATCAAAGACATTCATTTTACATGATACACTTGGGTTTTGCCCTAAGAAGGCACAGAGGGTGGGGTCCTACCTGGAGCCTTAAGAGCTAGCTGGTGGAGGAGGTGAAGCTCCCCTTGTCCCTCTACCTTGACTCTGGCTGATCCACAAGCAGCCATCTGCTCCCTTGGAGCAAGGATGTAGGCTCCCTTCCAGTGGGAGCCCTTTTCAGTGGATATTCCCTAGTCATAGCACTCACAGATCTGACCCAACAGCAAGGTGGGGGTGGGTCCCTGTCTGGAGGCTATCCTACAAAGCTCAGAGTTATCTGACACTAAAACTGGTGTGCAACCACCCAAATCTGCTGCCAGGAAGGACTCCCAGCCTTCCCCAGTCTGTCCTGCCATCCCAGCAATGGTGCCAGTGCTTATGAGAAACCCATCCCAGTTTTGTGATTAGAGCCCCGTTAGCAGCCCTCAGTGTGGGTTTGACCTCACAGCAGCAGACCTGAGCTTTCTGCTCTTGCTGCAAGTAAACATGCACACTGTGTCTTGCCTGCAGGCTCCTTCTTCACACAGACGCTCAACCTGGATATAGCCACTGTCAAGCTTGAGATCTGGGACACAGCAGGCCAGGAGAAGTACCACAGTGTCTGCCACCTCTACTATCGGGGTGCCCACGCTGCTCTCCTCATTTACGACATCACTAACAAGGTAAGGGAGGGGACACCAGTCCCATCCATGCAGTAACTATGCCATGCTGCAGCATGGTGGGGCAGAGGCAGCCCAGTGATGGTGTTTATCCTTGGTAAAGCAGAAGGTGATACACAAGCACCAGCTGAGAAGATGAACGTCCCACCTGGGAAGTTCATGACCCATACAGGACCACACCACCACCCCAGGGCTGATTTTTTTTGCTGCCCATCCAAGGCTGATGTATTCCTAAAGGTATTCAAGGGACAGTGACCTGTTTCCCTGAGAGAGGTGACAATCAAAGCCTCCCCAGACCACCATTTCCACTCCCTTTGGTTTGTTGCCTGTCCAGCCTTGCGATGACTGAGACAAAGGGATGAAATCAAAACCAGATCACTAGATGGCTTTGTCTCCATCTCTCCAGGAAACACTCAACAGAGCAAAGCTGTGGCTGAGGGAGCTGGAGAAGGAATTCCTTCCTGATGAAATAATCATTGCTTTGGTGGGCAACAAGATGGACCTTGGTACTGAGCGAGAAGTCACCACTGAGGTGAGTGCCTGTGGTGAGCTCCCTGGCCCCCTCATCACCCCCTCTCTGGCAAGCACTGGGATGCATACTAGCAAAGCCAAGAATTTTAAAGGCTTTCAGACACCTCCAAAGTCCCTGTACAGTTATTGACCTGCCATGATCTGCCATGTAACCAAACAAGCAGCCTGAGGTGGGGCTGGGAAATAACTCTGCTTGTCTCCACCTAGGAGGGTGAAGAGTTTGCAAGGACCAAAGGCCTCCTGTTCATGGAAACATCTGCAAAATCCAACCACCAAGTTAATGATATCTTTATGGCTGTAGGTGAGTTGGGTGACAGCTCTAGGGGAGAGCAGAGACAGGTGAACCACAGGCCCCAAACCTCTGATTCAAGGCTCTAAAGGCCTTTCCCTCTGCAAAGCTGACCCCCTTCATTGCTCTGCTTGCCACTCAGATCTTCTTCCGAGACAGTCCAGCCCCATACTGCACCCAGCAGCTGCAAAGGTCATAGCCATAGCAGTGCATGGTTTCTGTGAAGCATGCCACACCTCTTAGGGCAGATCCATCCTCAGGACGGCCGACATCAGAGATTATTTCAAGCCCTCTCCCAAAGCCACGGTTTTATTTTGCTTTAGTATCCAATCTAGGTGTAATGCTGCCCTCTCAGTAGAGATCTAACACCGTTACCATGGGATGGTGCTGGTGGTCATCAGTGACTTCTCTGGGATGGGACTGGACAGCCATTGCATCCCACCTCAACAGCAGGAGAAAGGAGCCCTTTCTCACACCCATGTGTTTCTTCCTAGCCCAAGAGCTCCTGCAGCGGGAACAAGAGAAGGCCCTGTCCCAGGGTGAACAGTCAACAGTTGACCTGGGGGAGAGCAGGGCAAGGACAAGGTGCTGCCAGCTCTGAGGATGGGCAGCTCTGAGGATGGGCAGCTCTGGAGCACAGCAGTGGCTAGGTGAGGTCTCCAAGAAGAGCAGTGACAAAGCAGGGGAGACACAGAAGCACAGGGTCAAGCTCAGCTTGACCACCTTCCTCCTCAGAGTGAGGTCAGAGCTCATCCCAGGGACACAGGGCCTCTTCAACCCTCCAACACTGGCTTCATCCAAGAGGTGAAGCACAGAAGTTTCTTCCACCAACTTTTTGCTTCCAGGAAGGAGTGTGACCCACCAGCACCACTGCCACCAGCCCTGACTGGTGACATTCCCCCACCCCAGCTGCAGGTCACCTCCTCTATCTCCCTTCCCATCTGAAAAGGGAAGATTTCCCTTTCTGGAGCAAAGCAAATACATCCCCATGGCTTTACACCCAGGCTGCAAATACAGAGAATATTGCCCTAAAAGTCTTGTTTTTTCTTTTCCCTGACTTGGATGTCAGCCCATAGGTGGGGACCACAGGAAGCCCGGAGGTGGAAGGGACCAGAGACTCTACTCACCCCATCAGCCTCCACCTGAACCGTTCCAGAACTCACGGTCCATCCTCAGGAGAAATCACCATTTTATTGCAGATATAAGAGCCAGGTCTGGGGGCAGAGCAAGACCAAAGCAAATGCTGGGTGTCACAGCAGCCCAGTCCTTGCAGGGCCTCTTCTTCATGCATTACAAATTAACCCTCTGGGAACACGCCTTGCCCAGCAAGCCCATAGAACATCAGGCTCAGGGAACATGTTTCCCTTTCTGGAAGAGCTGCAGCAACTCTGGCAAGGCCATGGGCAAAGAGAAGGACCCCTCACCGTGTCTGCAAGGCAGCATACCCACTGAATTTTTAGGGCATGTCTTTACTTGATGCCAGCCCAAAGGACAAGGTGTGGCCAGGCTGAATTTGGCCACAAGGCAGAGGACACCCTTGAAGATGTTCCCCATAGAGATGAGGGCATCACAGCACTCTTTGCTCAGGTTTACCAGGTCAGCTCCCCACTTAATGACACTACACCAGCCAGGGGCACCTCCTTTCAGTGCTTCACCAGCACCAAACCATTCTGGAGGACAACAGGGGCTCCTCTAGCCTAAATTCCCTCCCTTAGGGCAGCTGGGAGACATTAGCTGGGTGCTAACTGCTGCTCACCCCCACCCATTTGCTGCCTCCCTCCCCAGATTAACCCCTCCCTCCCCAAACAGCCCTAGACTCTCAGTGCTGGGCCAGGAACTGCAGACAGGAGTGCTGAGAGTCACCCTTCCCTGTGACAACTCTTGCTCCCACACCGGAGAAGAGGATAAACTGGTCTGGCCTGCGGACACAGCTCACAAGGGGACACTGGGGGATGTGTGGTGTGATGGGGGGCAAGGCCTCCTGTGCTCCCTGAGCATTTCTGATGCAGGCCATGGAAATGGGGTGGCTGTTTCTGACCTTGACACCACAGAAATGAAGGTGTCAGAAGCACCCATGAGTGGTGGGGATGCTGTGGGGACGCTGTGGGGACCCCAGGGGCTGCACTTGGGAAAGAGGACCCTCTGGGCCTCATTTTTAGGATGTGGGGGGATAATCAAGCTGAGTTGTGCAGAGAGGCAACCTCTGCCATGTCAGGCTGCAAAACTGTGGTGAGACCAGCAATCTGGGGGTCACACCTCCCACCCTGTCCACCCCACCAAGCACCACCCCATGCTGCATTTTGGAGCAGGACACAGGGATGAGAGGAGAAGAGCTTTTATTGTCAGCTTCAGCTCAGGGGCTCCATTCCTCCCAGGGGGGCTGGGGGTGCGAGCCAGGGGCGGCACAGGCTTGCTGCCAGCCAGCCCCCCCAGGACGGGTGCCCTCGCCCAGGGCTTGCCGCCGCCCGAACCGCCCCACTGGCCTGATCCCACGCCCCGTGTACCAGGAGGGGTCGATGTTCGGGTCTGCAAGGCAAAAGCCAAGGAACCATCAGGGGGTGATGGGGGTGGGCATGGGGAGGATACGGAGTGGGACACAGGGCATAGCACCCATGGGTGGGGTAGATGGTGAATGCCAGGAGAGCAGGAAAGGGTGTCAAGAGGGCTAAAAGCTGTTGCAAAGGCCATTGCAAACCTTTGCTTCTGCATATTGACCCCCCCCCTCCCCTTGCCCTCCCCAATTGCATCTGAGTCTGAGGATGTAGAGGGGGCTGGAAGCAGGGGTTGACCGAGGGGAGTCCCTTACTCCTGCTCTCCTTACTCCTGATTTCCATGGAGCGCTTGCGGACGTGGCCGTGGGCAATGGGCAGGGTCAGGCAGGCGAGCAGCAGGCACAGGAGGCAGGCGGCCCCCAGCTTCATCCCTGGCTCTCTCTGGCCACGGTGGCTTGGCCCCAAAGACTCCCAGCCCTTGGTGCTTCCCGCTGGTGCCACGAAGATGGTGGCCTCTGATCCGGCTGTGGGAGCAAAGGGGTTTGGCTGTTGCAGAGACATCCTGCTGGTGTTAAACCCTCACAGGGTGAGCTACCCATCAGGAGGGGAAGGCTTCAACCAAGGGGATGGGGCAACTATTGCTGCTGCTGACCCCCTCACAGCATCCCCAGGACCAGCAGTGATGTAAAGAGCTTGGAGCAGATTGATCAAAACACAGAGGTTTTTGCTGGGGCTGATATTTTGTTGGGGAAAATATCCCCTGCAAACATGAGTTGTACAAACCTCATGTTCATTAAAATTGGTTTTGGTCCTAGCTAAGCACCTTAGGCCAGGCCTGGCATCACTCTTTTTCTCTGGGACTCTCAGTGTACCCATGGGACCCTACAGCCCAGGAGATGGGGAGGGGGACCACCTTCAAAATGTAGGGCTGGCAGCACCAAGCAAAGGTTGAAGAAGCACATATAGGTTTTGCTGTCCAGTGCTAGATGGACCATGACCACCTCTGCACCTTTGGCACCCACTCCTGGACCCAGGTACAGGGAAGGCTGGGCAATGGGCTTGGTTTCTGCAGCCACCTGCATCCAGGAAGCCAGGCAAGGGGCAAAAGCAGGAGAGCTGGGTGAAGCAGGACACAGCAAGGATGGAGTGGCAGCTTTAATTCCAGGGACTTTTGCAAAGGAGAAGTTTTCAGCGTGCGGGGCAGGAGGGAGCCTGGGCTCCTGAGAGCTCAGGTTTGCTGCAGTCAGCGATTTTTAAAAATTGCTTTTGGAAACATCCCCCCCAGCCGGCTGGACAGACACAAGGACACACACGCGGACACACACAGAGGCAAAGCAGAGCTCAGGAAATTATCCAGCAACAAAAGCGTGACAAGAGGGAGAGAAAAGCGTCGATTCGCTGCACTTACTGTGGCGTGGCAGGGCGAGATGCTCGGCTGCCGTTCCGCTGAACTGAGCGGCCGTCGTCTGAGCCGGAGTCCCCTCCGGCTGCCGTTTTTATGGCCGGTTTCGTGCTGATGTCAGAAGCGAGCCTCGGCGGGCACCAAGCTAGGGCATCTCCCCTCCCCACTGTCCCCGCTCATCAAATCAGCACTGGGATTTTCATGACTCAGAAAAGACCAGCATTGTATCTTCTGCTGGCCCAGGCAGATCTCTTGGGAATACGCTAACCCCTGTCCTCGACCCGGTGTTATTTCGGACAAAGGGAAGTTTTCTGCTCCATCACACCTCCCACACTCCCCGCGGGAAGCCCCTCACCCACCACCCACTGCAGGGGGTTGGTGGGTGATGCTGCCACAAACCTGCTCCCCTGCAGGAGCACAGGTCCACTCTTGGAAAAACTGGAATTTCTAGGACTAGAGACATCTCCAAACAGGGTCATCTGTGTGTGGGCAGGATGGTGAAGACACCATCACTGGTGGGCTGTGGGCAGGAGGAAGGTCTCTGCTTGCCACCCCAAAGTCAGGTTGGCATTGCCATGGGACAGAGCTTGATCTTATGCCATGGTCAGCTCCAATGCTTGAGCACAACCAGTGTTGGGGGACAGTCATGGGAGCAGCACAGAACAGGTTGAGAGCTGCAGAGGTATATCAAAGACATCAAGATGGAGAGAGGAGAAAACAACCCCATCAGCCAAGGAAGCCCAAACCCTGGGCTCAGTATGGCTCTCTCCACACTGGGGTTGTTGCCATTATTTAACACAGATTTCAGGCAACCCCTTGATGCTGTGGGCTTGTCTTTCAGGTGGATTCAGCTGCCAGATTTGATCCTGGGTTTCCATGCAAGTCAGAGCTGCTCATTTCAGGGTCAGCTCTCTTTACCCACACACTGTGCATCCCTTTTACCTTCCTGGTCTTGCCCCTGAGTGCCCATACTCATCACACCCATGGCTCTGTGACCAGCACCTGACAAGGTGTATTGTTATCCTGGTCATCACCATCTCTCCTCCTTCTGCTTCCATGCCATCAGTTCAGCCCCTGTCTGCTTTTACCTGCCCAGTTTTAAAGTGAGGGGTGCACCAGGTGATTAAAGGAGAGGATGGAAAGAGAAAGGAGCCTTTGCTCGAGTGAACCAGAAGGACAGACACTGCAAAATGGGTCCTAGGTTCTGGACACAGAATTGGCTTTATTGCGTGATTGAGTGTACATATGTATAATCTCTACACAGGCAGAGGGGGCAGGAAACCAGCAAATAACAGCGTGGGTGACCACAGCCTGAACGTCGCCTTTGTTGGCACTTTCGAAGCCCACTGCGAGGACTTCTTCACAGGGTCAAGTGTCCAAGCAGTTGTGTGGTAAGGACTTGCATTAAGGTTGAAACCAGATACAGCAAGAGATGTGGTTGGGGTAAAGGCTGACACCAGAAGGGTGGGTGCAAACCCACAGCATCTCCCAGATCATGGTGGAGCTCCCTTCTGCCAGCCGAATAGCTGCCATCCTAGTGCCAAGGCCAGCTGAGCAGTGAGAGATGCACTCGGCAACGCCACGGTATCTGGGAGAGTTTCTATGACGGCAGTGGTTTGCACTTACCCTTTTGAACATCAGGCCAGAAAGATTTCATTTTAAAATAAGAAACTGATTTTGTTTCCAGATGGGAAGCCCAGGCTATGGACTTAGAAGCCTGTTCTGGGATTACCGCAGGACTAATTTCTAGGCATTTAGCAGTCTCTACTACTACCAAAGCCAAACATACGTGCTACTTGTGTGAGAATCCACACTACTGCTCATAATTAAAGTGGGTTTAGTTCAGATGCATGCCAACAGCCTAAAATGGTTCAGCTTGAGTGGCCATCAGTGGGGAACTGCCAGCATCGGTCTGACATCCCTGTTCTGGCAGCAAGCGATCCTCCCTGCATTGCCCACTGCAGAGGGAGGAAGGTGGGGGTTGGAAAGGACAGGGACCAGCAGGTACCCATCAAAATTCTTTAATGTGAACCTCCTCTAAAGTGACCTGTAAGGGAAAGCAACCCTCTCCCCATACTGATGTCCTGGGCACGGGTACAGGACCAGGCACTGATCCACTGGTGTTAGTAGACACAGAGAGTTAAATGTTGGAGGAAAATAAACAATTTGGGGTATCTGAGGGAGTGCATTACTGATGTCACTGTCACCTGGCAGGGTCTCAGGGCCACCACAGTCCCCAAAGGCCATCTACCAGGTTCTATAATCCCATCATGAGGGAACAGGGGACATGCTTATCCACAAAGCACCTTTTGGTATGGGCTGACCCCTTCGTGGAGCAGGGAAAACCTCTAGGGAAACACCTACACTCTGCTTGCTGGAGTCCTTCTGAACTGCCTCACACGGAGAAGGGATATCTTCAAGAGCTGGAAAAACAAACATCCCCAAGAAGCCCTTCAGACTTTCTTCCACCTCTCTTGCCATCTCTTCCCACAAGCCCCTCTTCACTGACATCCCAGATAGTCACTGTCGCTTCAGGCACGGTGGTGAGAAGCCTCAGCAGGCATTTACATGACTTTGTGGAAATATCTGTTGGCCAAGTGTCTGCTGGGAGGGAGCCAGTACTGCTCTCACCCTGCTCTGCTGCTCAGGGAAGTGAAGTGATGCTCCAAGGGACATAGCAGAGAGTCAGGACCAGCACTAGGATGCAAATCCCAGCCTTGGATGCCTGGGTCTCTGCTCTACCTGGTGTACTCCAAGGGCAATCTGCATCTGCTGTCTGTTCCTGTCCCCACTCAGCACCAGCCTAAGAGAGAGCCAGGACAGGCACTGACAGCTTTTACCAAGTGAGGGCCATATCACTGCCCCTGGTCCCCATGCTAGAAAACCATACTGCTGTCCAGCTCACTCTGAGGAGGTTGCTCCTGCTTTGCAGTCCTCTGGTCCCCTTGGTTGCCGTGGTACCAAAGAGCTGCCCAAAGCCAAAGTCTCATGGCTTCATCTTTCCATGAGAGCCCCTGGCCACATTCCTGTACCCCAGTTCCTCATTTCTCTCCCTGTCAATAAGACCTCCTGCCCATGGCCTTCAGCTTCCCTCCAGTCCAGGGTTTCAGGGAGAAGTGGGCATGGGAGAAGGAAGAGCAAGCATCGGGGGGAAGGCGGTGAGGTCTTGTATCATCGGTGAAATGCGGTGGCAGGAGGATTCTCCTCTCCTCAGGACAGGTGGGTCATCACAGGCTTCTGCAAGGCACCAAAGGGAGAAACCTCAGCTCAGTACTGTGCCCGTGCCATCCTAGGTGATGAGACCAGTGCACTCCTTGTCCCCTCCAGCTGCCACCACATGGAGCAAGGACCTGTCCCATTCCATAGACCATGCAGGCAGTGGGAATTCAAAGATGTACATCTACATCTTGTTTGGTATCCCCTGGGATTTATGACACCCCAGACCTCAGAGGGTGATGCTGAGGTGTGCCTGCCCTCACCAGTCACCATGGTGAGATCAGTGCTGAGAGCTGGGCACTCCACTGGCTCGCGGAGAACATGGAGAGGGACAAATGCCTCTGTGCAAGCCCAAGGAGGTAGTTTCCATGGGGAGCCCAGGCCAGCAACCCTCCTGGGTGGCTGGGTTCATACCGCAAAGAGCCTTTCCACTCTCCGGTTCTTCCCATTGGGGTTTCTCTGTGTCAGGGAGCCACGGTAAACAGAGTTGCGATCAAAGGAGTCATCAATACCTGTAGTGAAAGCAGAGAAATAGGCAGCAGGTCCTCATCCACCTCACTAGAGGTTTCAGTTACCCTCTGGGTCACTCAGGTTCTACTAGCCCCCCACTGGCTGTTGTTTTAAATGCATCGCTGCACTTCCCTCTTCAGGAGGACAGTGGGAAGCCCACTCACAACAGGAAGGCAACACCCGCTGCTAGTCAGGTTTCCAGAGCACTGTGCGAGCTGGGTCAGCCTGCCAGTGGTCAACTTCAAGACCTCTGCTCTGGAAACCAATATGGTATGGGTGAGAGCCCAGCATGCAAGGAGCTCTCACTGCCAGAGCCTATGACACTCTCTTGACCTGCTAAGTTATCTCCTCGTCTGTGCCACCAGCTTCTGTCAGCTGCACCTTTGCAGGCCAAACTTTACAAGTCATTGACTGTAGGGAGGGTGGTCAGAAGACCAAGTGGCCCCATTGCCCAGCCTGGGCAGAGGAGATTAGTCCTGACTGGTGATGTCTGTCCTGACTGCACATCCCTCTATCTCCTTGTGAGGCTGATGTGTCCTCCAGACTGCCTTTATCTGCCTGCCCTTATCTGCCTGCCCTTTGCAGGAAGGAAGGCAGGTGACTCCTCCTGAGCATGAGGAGAAGGGACCTTTCCACCTACCAGCCTCAGCTTGGGAATCAGCACTAATTGTGTGTGAGCATGATTCCTTCTCTGAATTAAATGATCTTTCCTCCCTCTCCCTCACTTCATCTTCCATTATCAGACAGGAGAGATGTTCTTTCTGCCTTTAAGCTTATGAGGCAAGATAAGAGAGAAGTAGAAAAGTAATTTCCTAATGGGTCTCACTGATACCAGTCAGGATGAAACATTTCCAACAACTGCCCCCTACCACAGAATCTGCTGTGCCAAGTTTCAGGTCACCATCTTACTTTGTAGCATTCCCAAGCTGCTGTTTGCCATATCTGGGCTGGAGGGGGCCTCTTGCCCCTCACCAGAGACCAGTAGCTGATGCAGGTGGGCAACGGGGTTACCTTCCCCAAGATAACCAAGCAAGGAAGAAAAGATGATGGGCTTAGGTGAGGCTTTGAGGTCTATTAGCCAACGGAATGCCACAAATGAAGTAACACAGATGTCTCCCTGGACTCTGTGGTGGCAGAAGCACAAGCTGCAAGCTTCTTGTCCTTGGAGTACTGAGCCAATTCAACCTGACCTCCACTCTCCCATCACAGTCCCCCATGCTACCAGTTGCTTCCTGCTTTCTAAGTTACCCACCCTGTGGCTGTCCTAACAGGAGGCCACAAGCACAGGGAAGAGGAAAAACAATTGTGTCTCCCCAGTACAAACACAGCTGTATGCAGGGAGAAAGAGAACCAGGCATCCCTCAAAGCCCAGTCTATCCACCCTCAGGTCTCTACCTCCCCTGGGCAGAGCTGTGGTCCTTACCAGCAATTTCGAGGGGACTGTTGAACTTCCTTCTGAACCCCTGCAGTCTGGGCATCACCTGCAAGAGAAGGGGAGCAGCCTGCTGCAGGAAAGGGTGTGGGAGGACAGAGGTCCCCTCTGAGGCCACAACTTGGAAAGCAGTTCCCTGGCTGTCCCAGGGCTTAGTGCCATGCCACGTGTACTAGCTGGCACAGATTAAACACATACTCACTTTAACATCATCCGAAGACTCCCCTGGACTGCTGCTGGTGGGACCAGGAGAGTGGAAGCAGGCAGCCTGTGGACAGAGGAAAGGCAGCAGTTTCTCTGGGGGTGCAGAGGAGGCAGACAACATGGTCTACTTTTCTTTGCCCTTTAACCACTTGGATCCAAAGAGGCAGCACACTGCCATGGCAGCAATACTGCTTGATGGGTTTGTAATATGACTTGGGTTGGAAGGGACCACCTTAAAGATTATCTAGTTCCAACCCCATTGCCATAGGCAGGGACACCTCCCACTAGACTAGGTTGCTCAAAGTCCTGTCCAACATGGTCTCGAACACATCCAGTGATGGAACATCCACAACTTCCCTGGGCAACCTGTGGCAGTGTCTCACCACCCTCAAAGTGAAGAATTTATTTCTAATTTATAATATATATCTCCCCTCTTCCAGTTTGAAGCCATTACTCCTCATCCTGTCACTACAAGCCCTCGTAAAAAGTCCTTCACCAGCTTTCTTGTTAGCCCCAGTTGCCATTATAAAAATCAGTTTGGAAGTGCAGGAGTTGAGTCCAGGCTGTAGTGCCTGCAGCAGCCCCAAGAAGAACAGCAATCCCCAGATATAAGATCCTCCCTTGATGTGTGTTGTCACCCATCCCCAGCCAGACATCCACTCTTGGAGCCTCGGGGCAGAGTACCAAGCAGCAGGGAGGGAGCAGGGTGCAGATCAGGAAGCCAAACAGCCCTTTGCAGTGCCCAGGGATGGCAGCAATAACCCAGGGGAACACGTAACATCTCAGGGCTGAGACCTCTCATACCTACCTCCACGTTCACCTGCCCACTTGACTTCTTCCTCACCTTTTCCATTGACTTCACTGTCAGACCTGCAGCAGACAGAGCTGCAATTCGAGATTCGATGTCCGATATCTTTAAAGGGAGGAAAAAAACCATACAGATGGTGGCCAGAGGGATCCATCACTGGCTTTGTTTACTGTCACTTGCCAGGATAAGCAGCTCCTGAAGCCAAGCCCTCACCTCGCTCTCTGCCTGCTGCACCTGAGCAGCTGCTGAGGCCACTTTGTCCTCCAGCTCCGACAGCTCCGAGTCCGTAGTCCCACTGTGCTGAGCCCCTTCCTCAAGCTCCTTCAGGGTCTTCTCAAGCTGGTAGGTCTTCCCGGAAGTCAGGTACACCTGAAATACAAGAAAAATAGAAAACTGCATTGCAGAATTAATCTCCCTGGAGTCCTCCTCTCCTGACATGACCACATCCCCAGAGACAACAGCTCCTGCCATTATTTAACAATTGCTGCCTTGCCTTGCAGCACAGACAGTACCAGTTGGCTCTGGCAGGGTTTTTCATCTCATTTCCTCTCTTCCCTGGGCTTTTCAAGAGCAATCACTAGCAGGGTGAAGTGGTAAAAGGCTCAACAGGAACACAGGAAGGACCGAAATCAGTCACCTACTAGAGAAACATCAGCATCTTCATGCCATGTGCTCAGAGGGCAGGCAGCTACCTGCAAACCAGTGCAGGCTGCCTCATCCCATGGTGACATCAAGCTGGGAAGAAGACAGATTGATTTTCCATATTCTCTCAGTAATTTTTAAGGGTGTCTGTGCTGCTGGGTTGCCAGGGAATAGGGTTGGGATTTGGGAGTTTGGCCCTGGGTTGTTAACCAACCAGACCCCTGCAAAAGGCAGCTTTGCCCAGCAACTGCTCTAGATACGCAGGAATGGTCCTGGATAGGAGAATCAGCAAACACATGTGTGAGCCCACCATAGCAGTGGGGTGAATGTGGCAGTGCTGACTGGTGGCTACTGGAAGTATGTGCTACCTTTGCTGTCTAGATAAAAAGGGTAGAAAGACCTATCCCAATAAACCCACTGGGTTTACTGTCACTTGCTTCCTCCTGGGCCACTATAGGGATGTAAGACCAAGCAAGGCAATTTAGGAAACTTTAATCATAGAAACATTTAGGTTGGAAAAGACCTTTGATATCATCAAGTCCAGCTGTAATATGTTGGTATGCGATCACATAAGATTATCAAATCAGTTGTGGCCACTGTTTGCTCATTGATCCCAAAATTTTGGCGCTGCTACTGTAATTTCTGCTTTCCCAGCCCTCTCCACTTTTCCTGGTATGATTATTGTGCCAGATTGCCTGACATGAGCCCCCTGTATGCATTGAAGTACTTACCCACATCGCAGCCCCATGCCCCACTGGTCCCACCTGTCTCACTGCAAACCTTGAGGCCATAAAAGATGGCCAATTTTTGCAGGTGACTCCTGTGAGTCACAGGGATACAATCTGTTGTTGGGTCATCAAACTATCCCAGTGCCTTCCGAGGTGGGTGGCATCCCTTGGAGAACAGAGCAGTGAGCCAGCCATGACTCAGCAGAGACCCCGAGGGAATGGCAGGATGAGCACACACCTCCCAGGGCCATCATCTAACCACCACTTCACCCCTTCCCTGACATTGTCGGCAACAGCACTGAGCCCAAAGTTAACGCCCTTCCCAGACCTATTCCCCATCCTGGGAGAGAGGGAACCCCAAAGCCTTCATGCAACCACTCTTCTGCCCCTGGGATGCTGCATTTGGCCAGACACCAGCCAGGTGGAGCACAGTTTCTGAGCACACTCTGCTCCCAGAAGCTTCCTGCTTTCACATACAAGCTTTTCCCAATGAGAGATGAGCCACAAGGCATGTTAGAAAACCCTGCACCCCATCACAGTACGTTTCTGACAGCAAAACCCAACCGCCCAGGTGGAAATGCAACTCTTTGCCCCATCTTTGAACTGCCTCCTCGGAGCTCGGTGAATGGCACTGCAGATGCAATTCATTTCCCATGGGGAATCGATTCATCCAGGTTTACAGTAGCTAAAAAAAAAAAATCACCAGTACTTCACAGTGTCACATCAACCTAGCAGAGGATTATGCTCTAGATGTAAACTTATCGCCTGCATGAGCCCATCAGCCCCAGGCACGAGTCAGCCTTAGCAAAGGTCATGCCATTCTCCTTCATAAGAGCCTTGATGAAACGTGGTGCTGGGGAGGAACAGAGGAGAAGAGGGATGAAGGCTTTTGCTGCAGCTGGAGCACAGGACTGCTGAAGTCCAGCTAAGCCATACTACAGCAAGCCAGGGACTTTGCTTGTCCTCTCTCACTGGCACCCATCCAGGGGGGAAGCAGGAGCTGAGGCAAAAGAAGCTACAAGACAGAACATCTGCACTTGCTCTTGTGCCACCTCCCTTGTAAAACAGCTCTGGCCACTGTCAGACAACACTGGACTCTTTAATCCCTCTGTGATGCTAATCCTTTTAATGCTGACCTACCCAGTAATGAGAAATTTTGTCACTGGCTGGGTATTTCCTCCATATTCCCACTACCTTGATGCCCTCCCTGCTTGCAGAAAGCTCTTGTGAACCTCACATTTTCTTCAAGATCATGGTACACTTCAACCACCTCTTTCCCATCTCCCAGGCTAGGAAGCTGCCCTACTGGGAGGGCACAGCCACCGTTGCACTGTCTCTTTCCATGCAACGACTCACACACTGCTTTCTCTGTGGTGTTTATGGCTCTCAGTACTTTGTCTGTGATTTCACTTAAAGCCTGAGCGGACGATCTCTGTGAACACCCAGCACAGACAAAGCAGAGGGTGGGAAGAGGAGAAAAAAAAATAAAACAAAAGGACATTATTTTAATGCAGTGAACAGTGCAAGCTGGGGGCAAAAAGGGCATCAGACCTTCAGGAGCTGGAGAAAGATGTAGAAGCAGTAATTAAAGGGCTCACACTGTCCCTGAAGGACTCTCCACTGGAGACGGATGTGTGGCAGAAGCAGAGCTTTGATCTCGCTCAGCCCGTGCTTTCTGGAGGATGGCTGTTACAAAAAGGAGCTCTCTCAAAAGGCTTGTAAAAGGGGTTATCAAGGGATGCGTCCCTCACTGGAAGCGGTGCCACCGGAGCTGTCTGACAGCAGCAGCACCTGGCCACCCGAAGGCGACTCAGTTACTCAGCAGTTAAGATCTAATTGCAGCATATCACTTTACGCTTCAGCGGGTCTAAGCATGGATGCAAATAACTCCTTAAGTTGATGGCAAAACAAAAAAAAATAAATAAATTAAAACCCCCATAAAATGATTGTATTGCCACACTGCCAGAACTTCGGACTAATGTCGTCTCTTCCCACCCAAGGAGCACTGACAACAATGATGCTTGTAAAAAGCTGCCTTTTGCTTGGTAAGGCACTAAGCACACGTAAAAATAGACTGAAGAAACTCATAATCTCTCTCTCAACTGATAATTCCCTAGAAACCAAGGAGATGGGGTGATATATGCACTGGTGACAAACAGTTGTGTTTACAACTGTATGTATTTCCAGGTGAGCCAACCTGCAGAGAACCAGCTAACTCAGGCCAGCTGATATTTTTATCATTTTATGGTGTCTTCATGGTACAGCAGAGTTTTTTTTCCACATTTTCCATTAGAAGTGTCTGCTTTCATTGCAATGTTTCCTGATCAGAATCACAGAATGGTAGGGGTTGGAAGGCACCTCCAGAGATCATCAGGTCCAACCCCCATGCCAGAGCAGGATTACCCAGGGCAGGCCATGCAAGAACCTTGTCCAGATGGGTTTTGAAAGTCTCTAGAGAAGACTCCACAGCTTCTCTGGGCAGCCTGGTCCAGGGCTCTACCACCCTCACTATAAAGAAGTTTTCCTCACGTTGAGCTGGAACTTCCTGTGTTCCAGCTTGAGACCATTACCTCTCATCCTATCACAGGGCAGCACTGAAAAGAGACTGGCCCCTTCTACTTGACACCCACCCTTCAGATATTTGTAAACATTAATAAGATCCCCTCTCAGTCTTCTTCAGGCTAAAGAAGATTTCCTCCTGACTGGACACTTGCATGAAAAAGACCCCTAGAATTCATGCAAACTACAAGCCTGGAGCTGGTATAAGGAAAGTTGCTGCTAAAAAAAGTCCACACAGACGTAGCCTTTAACTAGGGCTGGTCCATCCACATCCCTACAGGCATTTCTAAGTCACTACTGCATTAAGGTATTTGAGTGTTGCCAAAAAAGAAAAACCTGAATTTTGCTTCACTTCTCAGATTTGGTTCTGCTTGAGCTGTTGCAACCCAGTTGGGTCTCTCCTGGCTTAGGAGCTGCCCTATAGTCCCTGTGTTACCTTCCTGCATGACCCCACTGAGAGACAACAACCATGCCTTTGTCCTCCTGGCTTCATAGCTGGGTTTTGGTCAAAGAAAGAAGCAAACCTGGAGAACCCAGGCTTCATTTTACAATAATTAAGAAGCTAATGATACATTGAGGGTGAGACATTGAGGGTGTTGATACATTGGTGGTGAGACACTGGCCCAGGTTGCCTAGAAAGGAGGTCAATGCCTCATCCCTGGAAATATTCCAGGTTGGACAGGACTCTGATAAACCTGCTTTAGTTGAAGATGTCCCTGCTTCCTGCATGGAGGGTGGACTTGATGCACTTTAAAGGTCCCTTCCAAACCAAACCATTCTATCTTACGATGCTATGAAGCAGTCCATTGTCTCCAACTGCTCTTGCTTTCCAGCCAAGTGAGAGATTCTCCCCTGCAAGGCTGCACACCAATCAATGGTTACCTCTCCAGCCCTGCCATGGGGAAATGTAGATCTCCAAAACGTACCCAGCAAGTAGGGGGATAAATCAGAGCTGTGCTGGGCCATGGGGTTGAGGGACCCTCTCTGGTGATCGAAGCAGGGCTGCACAGGTGCTGTGATGCTCTTTCTCTCACTGACCCATGTCCCCATGGATCACCCACCACTGAATAGAGGACAGGAGCCAGCATAGTACTGTAAGTACAGGAGATGCTGACCTAGCAGACTGGAAACTGGACCAGGGATTTTGGGACTCAGGAGCACTGACAGGTCTGGAAGAGACATTTCAGGTTGTAGTAGGTGCCTGACAAAGGCTGCCAGTATTAAATCATCACCAAGCCCTTCTTCAACCCCAGGACTCTCATCTCTGTAATGATATCTAGATCCTGAGATAACTTTTCTAAATAGATGGGTAGGTTGTGTACCTCTCCATGACAGGCGGTAGCCTGCCAGACCTATGGGAGACTTTTAACACTTGGATAAGACTGGGAGAGCCTGCAAGGACAAAGGTCCAGATCCAACACCCTGGTATTTCCCTATCCCTTGACTCTCAGTTAAAGCAGGCAGCTGAATCACAGAATGTCTTTGGTTGGAAGAGACCTTCAAGATCATCTAGTCCAACCTTTGACCCAACACTGCAAGCTC